>PVHX01026033.1:0-21410 GCA_004024805.1 Geosciurus inauris
TGAGGGTACCGAGAGGTCTGTAAAAAAGGACGAAAAGGGGTCCCGCAGGAGGAGGTATGGGGTGGTCGGTCCACGGAGTGACTTCACCCAGACTCTGGGGGCTGGTAAGACTGCCCTGCCAAAGAAAGATGCAGAACCCATTTATTCCAGAAAGTACAACAGCTTATGTGCGGTCCTCAGACCAATCATGGCCCTAAGGTTACAACCAATGAGGTGCTGCTCTGTGTCAGGTGTGCAGTCCATCAGCATAGAATGGGGAAAGAGGGAGGGGAGGGGTTGAAGATATGGGGAGTGCTCCTATATATCCCACATTTTACTTTTATTTGAAAGGTCAGCAGGGCCTGTGTGGCCCATAAGCAAACATGTTGGAGGGATCTGTGATAATCTCCTCATGGGAGAGAATCATTTCACTGGAATTCCAGACTCCTACATGTTCCATATGAGAGGGGGTGCAATGAGGCTGTGCCTGTCTTAGGTTGTGCTCATCATTCAGAGTATGTTACCCATCATTGGCTAACCAGCCCATATGAATGTGCCCCAAGATGAGTTCTCTCCTAAGAGAAGGGGTAATAGGGTTGGGTGGAATTGGAAGGGAAAGGAGGTTTGGGGTTAATGTCAGCTGAAGCTATGAAGCCTTGTGTTTTCAGTGAAGATGGGGTGGGCCAGCTCTCAGTTCTTGAGAGCTGCGATCCATACAGTGGCAATTTTCTTGTGCTCCTGTGATTCTTTAATGATATGAACTAAGAGAGCTTGTTTAGTTTGACAAAGAGAAGGACTAGAAGAAGGCTTAGAACCCCAAGCCCAATGATTATCCAATTGGATGGATCTAACAGAGCTGATAATTTACTTCACTCCTTTGAAGAATAAAAGGGTCAAAGACAATATTAGCTTTGGTTTAGGAACTCATGGAAGGGGCTTCTCGCTTCAGGTGGGGAGTTATGTTGTCTTTTTGAGAGAGGCTTGGACAAATATTCCTAGCTTGGATTCAAAGGGGCTTAGACCCTGTGTGTGGGGAGAGACACAAGCATAGCCTTACCCTTGTGATAGCGGGGGGTCTGGGCCCTTCCATTGAAGGGTCAAGGGGTCCTTCCATCATACTGAGGGAAGGGGGATAGGGAAGGTAAATGGACCCCATTGTTGGCTTGCTGCATTGAGGCCTTGTTTGTGAAAAGTGAGACAGGTAAGGGTAAATAGTGCATCCAACAATCTCAAAGAAGAGTCCTTTTTGGTAGAATCAAATTTCTGAAGCATCTCCTTTAGAGTATGATTTGTTCTTTAATGACTGCTTGTCCCTGGGGGTTATAGGGAATCCCTTTGGTATGGGAAATTCCCCGGGAAGTTAAAAATTTATTCAATCTGAGGGAGACATAGGCCGGGCCATTGTCTGTTTTGATTGACCACGGGATGCCCATGAATAGCATTGCTTGCTTCAGAGCCTTAATTACATGGGCTACTTTTTCCCCTGTGAGAGTAGTAGCATACACAGGGGAGGAATAGATGTCAATTATCACATGTACAAATTTAAGTTTTCCAAAGGTAGGGATATAATTGACATCCATCTGCCAGAGGGAGATGGGTATCAGCCCATGGGGGTTGATTTCCTGTGGTTGGAGTGGGCCCAGTGGTAACAATGGGCTGCAAAAGGAGCATGTATGAATCAGATGTTTGCATTTTTGGATTGGAATTTCAGGCAATAGACAATGAAGACTATCTGCCAAGAGGTGAAACCTCTGGTGTAAGGCTCTAGCTTGTTCTAGCATGGACATCATGACTTTAGGCTGACTTACAAGTTTGTCTATAGAGGCATTCCCTTCTGATAGAAGCCAGGCAACCCAGAATGGGAGCGGATATGCATAATATACCATGGTTGTTGTCTTACTTCTAGTACAACCTTCAGGGTAGCCATAGACTGATTGACAGGACAGTTTCCAGGCCTAAATGTGGAATAAGCAATGGAAGAACAGACTTGACAGTATATATGCTATCACAGATTATGTTAAGGGAAATGATCTGATATCTTTCCAGCACCAGGATAAGTACAGTCAATTCAGCTACTTGGACAGAATCAGAATGCCTTTGGACAAATTGATTATTTGTTATGTTAAATCCCATTATAATGTAGCCAAGATGATGAATGTTGGCATCTGTGAACACACAAGGGGCTATACGAATGGGTTTACCTGAGGGAAAGGGATAAGTGGTCACCGTCAATGGAAGATCTTGTAGGGTCTGCAGTAGTTTAGAAGGAGGAAGATGGGAAGACAGTAACCCAGGAAATCCCTCCATCATTATCTGGAAGTCTAAAGAAGTTTGTAAGAGGAAGGTGATTTGTTCCTGATGAAAGGGCACAACTGTGGTGTTAGGTTCCTTATTAAAGATGGATCTAGCTTTTTCTCTGAGCCTCACCACTAAGGCTATAATTTGTGAGGTGAGACTGGTGATTTTTTGGCAGGAGCTCCAGGGAAAGTGCCACCATAATAAAGGTCTGTCACGTTGCCAAAGGACAGCTAAGGAAAACTTCAAGGTAGAAAGTACTATGGCTGACAGAGGAACCACAGGGTCAAATCTTTGAAGCTGTGAACAATTGATTATTTTCTGCCAGGGTACCTCTAGCTTCTGGAGTAATCTTAAACTTTCTAGAAGGATGTTCACTGCCTTTGAGCAGCTTATAGAGGGGCTCAAGTACTTTTGGAGGTAACGGCAAGAATGGCCTAATCCAGTTAATATTATCACATAATTTTTGTAATTCTGTCAAGGAGATGTCATCGGGGATGTCAAGAGACGGTTTAACAGGCCATATCACCTGAGAAAAATGAAACCCTAAGAAGGAGAAGGGAGGGTGTGTTTGAATCTTTTCCTTGGCCACATGAAGATTAAGGTCCTCTAAATTTTTTAGGAAAGAAGTCAGAAGTGCTTAAAGAGATGCTTGGTCTTTGCAAGCCACTAAGATATCATCCATGTAATGAGTAATGTAGCCGTTGCTCGTTACGGGGGCGATGGCTTTAGCCACAAACATTTGGCAAATGGTAGGGCTGTTTTTCATTCCTTGTGGCAAGACTTTCCTTTGATATCATTCACAAGGGTTAGCATGATTAGGTTCCCAGACCAAAAAGGCAAAGTAAGGCCTGTCTGCCTCATGAAGAGGGATGGGAAACAAAAAACAATCTCTAATGTCTGTGTTAGCTATCTAGTGATCTATCGGGATGGCTGAGGGGAAAGGAAGGCCACTTTGACATGTGCCTATTTTTTCCATTTTATTGTTGATATGTCTACAGTCCTGTAATAATCTCCATTTGCTTGATTTTTTTTGAATGACAAAAATGGGAGAATTATGAGGGCTGGCTAAAGGCTCAATATGACCTAAAGCGAGTTGCTCATGGACAAGTTTCTTTAATGCTTAAAACTTAGGCTCAAGGATAGGCCACTGCTCCACCCAGCAGGGTGAGGTGTCCACCCAGCTAAGGTGGATCAGATCTGACAGTGGGGCAGTGGCCATTAGAATTGGGGGTTCCTCCCAGAGAGGCCTATCTTGTCATAAACTATCAACTCATCATGAGAAGCCTTGTCATCTGTGGTAAGAACTACATCCATTTTTTAAAGTAAATCTCATCCCTAAAGTGTGTTGGAAACCTCAGCTATTAGGAGGTGTATGCACCCAGAGTTGCCATCGGGATTCTTCCATATCACCTCTGAGATTACATTACGAGAAGAGGCACAACCACCAACACCAAGGATATTAGGGCCATTGGTGGATTTCCAGGAGGGGAACAAGGAGGCAGTCTCGGTGTCAATAATAGTCATATCAGCTCCAGTGTCAGTGAGACCTTTAATGAATTTCCCATCGAGATAAATGGTCATGCTAGGTTGTGTGGGGAGCAAAGGTATTGTCCAATTGACCTTAGGGATAGGGGCCCTCTTCTTTAATGGGGCTGAGTGTTGCCCTTGTTGGAGTTTAAAGGATTGGAGCAACAGTCTCGGGCCCCTGATACTCTTTTTTGCAACGAGGGAAAGGGGTACGGGGCTTCTCAGTAACTCAGATGACTGATTAGAGGGACAGTTGCAGACTACATGCCCAGATTTGTTGCATCCCCAACAGGTAGGGGCTTGAGAGTGGCCCATGAAGGCTGAGGGAGTGTTGGAAGTCAAGCAGGACTTGAGAGCCGCCTAGAGTCAGGGGTGGAAACTTCCTTAGTGGCAGAAACCCATTTATTGAGGTCCTCATGTCTGACTGGGGTGATTGCCACTCTGGAAGTGGAATTGGCACCTTCCCAGGTGAGTTGCTGAATGAGGGCATCTTGGCCTGGGCCAAAATTTACTTTCTTTTCAACAGCCTGGATGACACAAGCCAAGAAATCAGGAAATCATTCTTTAGGACATTGAATAAGATTTTTGAAAAGTTCCTGAGGAGTGGGAGGGCTCAAATTATGAGGGGCTCTAAGGGCACTATCCCTGACTTACTCAAAGTAAATAAGATTGTTGACAAGTGCCTGAGAGTTGGGGGATGTAAAGTCACCCCTGCCCGATAGCATATCCATGGAAAAATTAAGACTTTGTGTTACATTGTGACGAGCCCATTCTACAAATTCTAGATAAGAAGCCTCCCATTGAAGGTATTGGGAAGTGGAGAGACTGCCTTGAGAAGGGAAAACCAATCAAAGGGAGTTTGGAGAGAGGAGCACCAGGATTCCAGAAGTTGAAGAAAAAAGGGAGAAGAAGGGCCAGTGTCTTGACAGGCCTTGCATAGCTGAGTAAGCTCGGAGACTGGAGTGGGGATCTAGGGCGGACCTTGCCATTGGCCTGGAGATTAACCATATAAGCATGGGCGGTGGGTGCAGTTGAGTGAAAAGGGTTGGAAGGAGAGAGACGAGTGAGCGGGGTCACAGGCAGAGGAAGCAAAGTAGGGAGGAGGAGGAGCGATTGCAGGGGCGCTGAAGGCAGGGCGGGGCAAATAGGAGGGGAGTTGGAGGGAGGGGAATCTCCAGGAAGGCGGTGTTCATAGGAAATTGAGGACAAACTATCAGGACTATGCGATTGGTTTTTGGGGGGTACTGTGGGGGCTGCCTCATTGAGGTAATCCTCCTCCAAGAGGGAGGAGAGGACCAAGGAGAGTGGATTTCCCATGTTGAAGGAGTGGGGATGGGAGACATTAAAGTGAAAGTGAACAGTAACAGTTGAATGGCTACCAGACATGGACTGGCATAGGAGCTCTCTGCAAAAGCCCGTCCAGCTGCCTCTTTGTGTCTGCGTAGGGACTGCCACGGATGGGCAGGCAGCTGCGACCCTGGGCCACCGGTGGCGTAAGGCAGCTCACCTGAGGCAGGGGATGTGTGGCCGTGGCCAGAGAAGGTGCGGGTGGAGTGCACCTGGCACCCTGTCCTTTCCCCCTTCAGGCACAAAAAATCACCCCAGGACACTTTACGACAGCGGTTTTGCTCACTTCTCCATGCCACCATGGGTGGGACTTCGTCCCTCACAGCAGCACTTTTGTTTCCTTCTCCTCACCAAAGCTAGTGGGACATTGGTGGGCATGCGGCTTGCCGCAGGGGCAGGCATTCCCGGGGTGTGGCCATGCATGTTTTCTCCCAAGGGGTGGGCCCCACCCTGAGGGACCTGCATGGGTGCCATTGGTTAGTGCCGATCTGAGAGACAAAGGGCTCACGCAGGTGCCGGCCTCCAGGGAAAAGGGGATGGGGAGGCGGGGGCTGGGAGCGGGACCAGCAGGCTCGAAAGAGCCACCACCAGGGGAAGTTTCCCGAATGTAGGAGGATATGCCAGCAAAAAGAAATCGAAAGCAAAGAGGACAGAAAAAACTATGAGGATTGTGAGAAGAGGAAGGAGAATGAGAGTTTGGGTCTCAGGAGAGATAAAAACACAGAAATGTTTAGGATCATGGTTATGGCAGTTCCAGTCACTGGGTTGATCAGACCCTTGCGTGACTGACTGCCTGATGAACCAGGAAGTGGAAGTCTGTTTCCTGACCTAACTTTATCACACAAAGACAGACAGACACAGAGTACAATTACAAAAAGGCTGATGTTACCTTCACCAGCGAGACAAGGAAGATGGGGGACTGCCACGAGTTCACTTACCAAGGGGTCAAGCAAGCCCTAGAGCATGTGGGCGCCAAAATGTTGTTTTATGTCATGCCTTGTGTGGGTTTGCTGACAAATGGGGGTCCCTTGGGGAGGGTACCGAGGGGTCTTTAGGAAGGACGGAATGGGGTCCCGTGGGACAAGGGTATGGGGTGGTTGGTCTGCAGAGTCACTTCACTCAAACTCTGGGGCTGGTAAGACTGTTCTGCCAGAGCCAGATGCAGAACCTGTTTGTTCCAGAAAGTACAACAGCTTCTGTACGGTCCTTGGACCAATCATGGCCCCGAGGTTACAACCAATGGGGTGCTGCTCTGTGTCAGGTGCGCAGTCCATCAGCTTAGAATGGGGAAAGAGGGAAGCGAAGGGTTGAAGGTGCTCCTATATCCCACCTTTTTGTTGGGGGCAGGACTACCTCGTTTTGGCAGCAAATAGCGCGTGCTTACACTAAGGTACTTGAGGTGAGTTACTTCCAAGTATGTCTCTTACTCCAGTGTTTTGTCAAAGAATGAAATACATAAGCACCACATGCCTCAATTCACTGCATTCTTTTCTCTTCCTTTATCCCTCCCTTCATTCATGTTTCTACTCAGTATCTGCTCATGTCAAGTTTATCTGACTTCTCTAATAAAACAATCCACTTTATCACTTCATTTTTCCCTTACTTGTCTTTATTCTACTTCATGGTACTTAATTGTTCACTGACATGTTATGTGCTTATTTTTTAAGTATTTATTATCAGCAATAAATAATGATAATGCATGATATTAAATGCAGGATTGAATCATCAGTTCTTAATATTTTGACCTTCTAACCATCTCTCAAACTTTTTCTATTCTCTTGCTACATATTGCTATCTACTAGTAGTAAGTGATATATTATTCTGTCTGAACTTAGTCATCTAATATCTATCATGCCAACAGCCAACAATCATCACACTAAACTGCACATGGGGGACCATGTCACTGATCTGCTTGCAGTCTTTATCTGTCTCCCTTTTTCATAACTGCTCCTTTGTAGGATTTTAAGAGCTCCCAAGGGTACATAGTTTAGCTGATAAGCCACTTCTTCTTTCCCAAGACCCTCATACTGCAGGTAAGATCAGGTGCTTTCTATTTCAGGACACTTTCCTCCTCCTCCTCTTGTGCTTCTCATTAGAACTGTAATTAGCTTTAATTTTTACATATTCTCCATGTAGTTGTCCATTTCTCTTACTAAATTTGGAGCTCGATGAAGTTCAGGACAGAACCATGGTTATTTCTCCATCCCCAACACCTAACACAGGGTCTAGTTCCTCAAAGGCTCTCAGCAGGTGTTGGCTGAACAAATAAAAGGACTACTTTAGACATGGTGATTCTTCAACACATAAGCCTATATAAAAGTTTTGAAGTATGTATATGTGTGCAATTGTGTATTTTAAAATCATTTTTTGGTAGAACACCTGCATATAAGGGAAACAGATCTATAGAGAAGTCAGTCATGCAATACATGGTCAGACAAACAGTACAGAAAATCTGGCTCTGTTTTGCCCTTAGTATACACTGTGGGATTAGAGGAAATAAATTACATTACTACAAGTGGATAAGCAATATTTTTTCAAATGGATAAATACAGAAAAAACAATACTCCAAAAACCCAATGTTAACTATGTGAATAAACTTTAATTCATCAGACAGTAAAATGAAAATGTAATCTGTGTTATATCAAATTCCAGATAAATTATGATTGGTTTTGATAGGTAATTAATTACATTCATTAATATTTCAACCAGAAATAACTTGCCATTTGCAGTTTAACTTTATTATGAATTAATTAATTAGATGTCATACATAAGGTGGTATGGATGGCAGAAAAAACAAAATCATCATCCTCATCAAAGAATCTCTTATTTGGGGATAGTGGAAAGTGTTTGTATAGTATGTATGAGGCCCTGAGTTCAATCACCAGTATTGGAAAACAAACAAGAATCAGGGGAAAATCTCTTTGTGATGTAAAGAACAATATAGGTTATACATTGCAATCCTTAGGAAATGGGAAATTAATATTAATACATTTAGAAAGTCTGTATCATCTATATGTGTGTTGAATTTTATATAATTGAAATATTTCAGTTGTAGCTATATATGAACAAGTTTATTTGGGCTGAACAGGGAGAACATGTTCAGGGACTGAAAATTACATCTTTATTAAGCTAGTTGATTAAGAGATCATTTTGTAAAGTGCTCTGGCAAAGATCTGTGGACACCAAAGAAGAGACAAACTTTGAAACTATTGTGAGATCTTCTCATAAATCAATCACACAGCAGCGACCAGATGAATAGAATCCACCTTCTCTTGCAGAAGGAGAAACGTTTTAGTCATCAATGACTTTGCTTAATGACCTGTTTACTAAATCTTATATACCTTTATATTTTCTAAAATGCTGAAAATCTCTTCAAATAACCATCCAAGTAGAAATAATCATGCCTGGATCAAGAAAATATAAATTTGAAAAGATGAAGAATATTTTTCACATTGATATTTTACCTTTTATGGTTTGATTTTTGTTTTTGTTTTTGTTTTAATATGATTTTTAAATAAAAATTTGTATAACATTTTAGGGGTGTTTTTCTCTTCCATTTTCCTCCACTCCCATTGCTCTGCCTTCAGGCTGTTCTTTTTTACTGAACTAAAGTTCAGGCTGCCCATTGCTCTAAAGGCAATATATGGGGAGATGAGAGTTGATAGGAAAAATCAGGTTTATTCAAAGGATGGAACCTTGGAAGAGGGAAGGTGCTGTTTTCCTCAAAACTCAAGCTTGTAGGACTCAGTGGCACAAAATGTCTTCACAAGAGGGGAAGGAGGAGCAGGGCAAGAAGGCTACATGCTGAGCAGAGCCTTCAATATCCAGGGTACTGCCTTCTTTTATTTCCCCAGAACACTCCAAAGGATCTTAACCTCCTTAAGCTAGTTCTTGTATTTCTTTTTGGATGGACATATAATTTTTTTAAGTTAAATCTCATAGCAATTTACCTGCTTTGCCTTAGTCGATACACAGGAAAAACAGAATAAGGAAGGGCATTACACATTTTACTGTTATCCAAAAGACTAGGCTCTGTTCTATAAATCTAATCAAAGATTATTTAGCAGATAACATCCTAAATCATGTTAGGTATTATTATTACCTAATTCCTAACATTAGGTAATAATAATACATCATATTAGGTAATAGTAGTTTGGAGGAGCTTCTTTTTAGAATTTAGAATGCCATACAAAAGGAAAGGGACATAATCCAAACACAAAGATTGGAAGGGGGAATCTTGTAGAAGGGCAAAGGGAGAGGAAATGAAAGTAACCCTGCCAAGGACAATTCCCAAGGAGCAGTCAACTGTTACTCTTACCTTTCTGTAGATTTTCTGCAGTGGGTGCCTGTTATGTTTTGATGGGAGGTGTCTCACAAAGCTCCTGCACGTGCTGCAATATTCAGAGTGAAGTGATTGAATTGTGAGAACTGCAACCTAATCAATCCATCCTAGTTTGACTGTGGGTACGTGGTATGGGGCTGAAGGAGTAGGTCACTGGAGTGTGTCCTGGAAGGGTTGACCTTCCCTGTGGGCTCTTCCTCTCACCCTCTACTTCCTAACCCTACCACGAGGGGAACAGCTTTCCCCTGGGCCCTTCCCCGATGATGTGCTGTCTGATCTTGGTCCCAGAGCAATGGAATCAGACATCTATGGACTGAGACCTCTGAAACCATGAGCCTCAAATAAAATTTTCCTCCTGTTGTTCTTGTTATGCATTTTGGTCACAACAAAAAAGCTAACTAAAAACACACCCACTGTCCTCATCGGCATTTCCTCCTGCTACCTTTTCTCTCATTCCAGTGAGAGGAAACTTTCCAAAAGGCAAATATGTTTATCACACTCATAGATTTTAAATTCTCAGTAACAACACTGGCAACTCATTACCTAGACCCTTTAGCAAGGCATTACCCTTTGTCGCCCCTGAAGCCTCACCCCTCATCTACCCACATTGAACTCCAGCAGTCTCCAGTTGTATATCTCAATACATAACATTCATTTTCCTTATACTATGAATTTAATCACTACCCCCACCAACCTAATTTCTACTGGATTCCTAATATCCTTTCTGGATTTCTATTAGTAATGTCCATAGGTGGTATTACCAGGCAGCTTTTCCCCAACCACTAAAATCTACTAAGAGCTAGGCATATCTGCTTTGTGGACCTCCACAAAATGCAGATCGCTAATCCCAGAGCTTCCCTTTCTTACCAACCTTATTGACAAATTGATAGTTCATTTTGCCACAGAGGACTGTGTACTCTAGAGGGAGGATTTGTGACTATTCATCACTAGCATTTCAAACAGGCAAAGTGTCAGCTGTAGCTAAGCACTAGCTTTTTCTTTCCTTTTTAAATTGTACTAGAGTTGAGCCCAAGGCCTTGAATATGTTAGGCAGGTGAGGGCTCTACCACTAAGCTACATCTATAGCACATCTTTTATTCTTGAGACAAAGTCTCACTAAATTGCCCAAGCTGGCCTTGAATTTGCAATCCCCCTGCCTTGGTCTCTCAAGTACAAGTGTTCACCACCATGCCTGTCAACACAAGCTTCTTGATTTGGGCTAGGCAGAGTGTTTTGATACTACACCAGGAACATTAGCAAAAAGTGAAAAAATAAGTTAGACTTCATCAAAATTAAAAAGTTATGTGTTCCAAAGGATCCCATGAAGACTGGATGGGGACAGGTCAGCATTACCCTGATACCAAACCAGAAAAAGACACACTATGGAAAAAGAAAATTATAGGCCAATATCTCTGATGAACATAGATTTATAAATCCTCAATAAAATACTATCAGGCAAAATTTAATAGCACATCAAAATGATCATATACCATGATCCAGTGGGATGTATCCCTGTGATACAAGGATGGTTCAACATATACAAATTATCATTGTGAGATACCAGATCAACAGAGTGAAGGACAAAAATCATGATGATCTCAAGAGATAGAAAAAGCATTTGACAAAACCCAACATCCTCCATGACACAAACTCTAAAAAGATTAACTACGGAAGGATTGAACTCAACACAATAAAAGGCATTATACAAACCTGAAGCTATCATGATATTCAATGGTGAAAACTCAACATACAAAAATCAGTTGTTGCCAGGCATGGTGGCACACACGTGTAATCCCAGTGGCTCGGGAGGCTGAGGCAGAAGGATTGCAAGTTCAAAGCCAGCCTCAGCAATTTAGTGAGGCCCTAAGCAAATCAGTGAGACTCTGTGTCTAAATAAAATATAAAAAAAAAAAATGCCTGGGGATATGCCTCAGTGGTTAAAGACCTCTGAGTTCAATCCCCGTACCAAAAAAAAAAAAAAAAAAAATCAGTTATTTGTATACTAAAAAACTGTCTGATAAAGAATTAAGAAAACAATTGTTTATAGTAGCATTCAAATGAATAAGATAATTAGTAATTTTAAAATTAATTAAAGTATCTTTACACTGGAATCTATAAAACGTTAATGAAAGAAATTGAAGATAACACAGTAAATGAAAGGATATCCTGTGTTTAAGGATTGGAAGAACTAACATTGTAAGGGGTCCATACTACCCAAAATGGTTTATGGATTTCATGCAACTACTATCAGAATTCCAGTAATATTTTTCACACATACAGAAAAAATAATCATGAGCAAGAACAAAGATGAAGGCATCACACTTCCTGTTTTGAAATCATATTAAAAATTAAATATATTAAATATAAATATATAATATATTCAAAATATATTACATTAAGTTATAATAAAAGTAATCAAACCAGTAGTGTACCAGCCTAAAAGCAGATATATCAACCTTTGTACCCAAATGGAAAGCTCAGAAATAAACTTACACATATACACTGTTCTAATCTTCCACAAAGGTGTCAAGAATATACAGTAGACAAAAATGGTCTCTTCAGTAAATATAGTTGGGTAAACTGGATATTCACATGCAGAACAAGAGTGGATCCTTATATCATACACAGAACTAAACTCATCACAGATTAAGAATTTAAACCTTGACCTGAAACCCTAAAACTTCTGAAAGAAAACAGAAAAAAATCTCTATGGCATTTGTCTTATCATTGATTTTTTTTGGATATGACACCAAAAGCAAGTGATGAGGGCAGAAATACACACACACATGGACACAGATGCACACACACATGTTCACACATATCTAGATTACTGGAACTAGGGATTTGGACTCAAAGTATTTTCTGGGAAATTCCTTATGATAAAAATAGATTTGTTAATCAATTAAATTAATTTAAGTGTGAATTAACTGGCTAGAAGCTCATATGTTGAACAGACTTTATTATTCAAGGCAGTTTTATTTTTCTCTACTTGAGTAATATTTGAACTGATTTTTTAAGGGACTAGTTTCTAACAGATCTTTACTGTTAACTACAAATCAAGTTTATGATAGAATTTCTTTCAGTATATATCAACATAAAACTAAGCATAGCCTCCTCATGAATATATGACATAAGCTAAGTAAGCTGAAAGATACACAAAATTTTAAATTATAAAATTTAAAATTGACTTTCCTCTGAGAATAGCTACTGATGCCAACATAACTCTATTTTAGGCCAGTAATTCTCAGCATTTTTTAATCTAGTGACATACTTAGCCAGTAACCTTTATCTAGAAGACAACCTAAGATCTGCCCACTAGCTACACTCAAGATATTCAGGAGCCCTTGCCCTGTGCATCT
This sequence comes from Geosciurus inauris, assembly GCA_004024805.1. NCBI lineage: Eukaryota > Metazoa > Chordata > Mammalia > Rodentia > Sciuridae > Geosciurus > Geosciurus inauris. The sequence continues at coordinate 12,853 of PVHX01026033.1, forward strand.
TGCTCTCTCTTACTGATTCTTTAAAATTTAAGCTGCTTCAAAAGTACTGCTTTATAGTATACTAGAGGCATTAACTGGGGCTGTGATTGGATTCTGTTTATTTGATAAAGATTATTCTGGTTTCAGGGTTGAGGTTGGATTAGATAAGATTAAAATTAGAGTTATAGAAACCAGCCAGGGTGGGAAGGGGATGTGGGGACTGGTGAGAGTGTCCCCATGAAAGTGAAAAAAGGCAGAGACTGTGGCGATGGGGAGGAAGATGGTTTCAGAGAGTCAAGAGGATGACAGTGACTGGAGGTGCAGAAACAGGATAGGACCAGAAATAATTTGAAAACTGAGCTACAAATGGATGGTGACAACTAACAAGGTTGAAGATCCAGTTTATGAGGAGAAAATGAAGAAAAATTTTGGATGATTTGAATGCTAAGCAGAACAATGACTAGAGATGATAAAAAAGACTGAAAATATTTGAAGTCAGGAGAAAGAAATTTCTCTTGCTATTTCTCTGATTATAGATTTGAGATATAGGTTTCAGAATAATTACAGGTGGCAAGGTAGGTGATAAGAATGATGTAGATGGTGGGAAGAGGTGACCTCAAAACTCTCAAGAAGTAGTTTGATTTGAGATGGCGTTGGGAAAGTCTGCTTAAACTTCAGTAGGAGCTACTTCTATAATTGAACTGATCAGTTTAAGATTGGAAGACTATTTATTTGTTATATCTAAATATAACTCCATCTACCCATTGGTTTCCAGTTAACTTTATTCAATTATGTTTGAAACACAGTCTATATAAGAACATTTCAAAAACCTGGAAATATGTGTAACACCTCCTCTGCTTATAAATGTTTTAATTTTCAGGCTAAATGCCTGAGTTTTCTATGCTCTGATTCATATGACAGTTTCTAGCCCCTTTTGTCATTGTGTTCAGTTTTCTTCAATATGTTTCCATTTGGCAACAAGCACTTAAGTGATAGTAGAGGGAACACAGTATCCCCATGTTGTTTCAGAGCATGTTTCCTGTACCATATGCTCCAGTCACACTGGACTTCCTCCCATCATCCCCCACACACCGTCTGTCCTACCCTGACTCTGTTCCTTTGTCTATATTCTTTCCTCAGGTTGGTGTCTTTTTTTCTTTTTAAGATCATCTGTTACTCATATTTTGAGTCCCAACCCAAGTCACTTGTTTCAGAAAGCGTTTTTTCCCAGCTTCACCAGATGCTGTCTACCCTCTCACAGAAATTTAGTAGTACCTTCATATGAAATGTGATTTATATTAGGCTTTATCTCTTTGCATATTATTATCTTCTTCCAAATTTTTAGTCTTGAATTCTTAGCTCTTTTACTTGTTAATGTAGGGCATATTTGTTGAATACCTACTGTGTGCCAAGAACTATAGTTTGGTTACCTAGTGTTAGACAAAAAAGTGACTATAATGTGCAATTATAATGTACCAATAATTTTTTTAAAAAATGTTACTTCTGTGAAGTCTAGTAGTTGAGATACCAAGAAAATATATACACAGAATTCATAATTTGAAACTGCTCTAAATGCCTTGCCAAAAATGATTAGGGTTATATGAGAGAATAACAGAGGATGGGAGACAGTGCTTAAGTTGGAAAACAGAGAAGACCACCCTATGAAAGAAAATGTGATGTGAAAAAAAAAATTGCAGAGAATAGGTAAAGAATGCTTCCTGCCTGACTAGATACTCAAATAACATCTTGTGAATAAATAGGAGCACAATATTTGCAGCATTGCACTGTCTTTTCCCACTTTGGGACATTTTAGTACTACTTTTGCTCATGTTTTGTTTTGTAAACCATCTGAAATACTTCTTGATAAATGATATTTACATTAAAATTAATTATAAAATGAATAATTTAGTTGGTATAGTGATTATAGATGTGTTTGCACTTGGAAAAAAATCCTGCATTCTCTTTTTTTAGGAACTGCTATAAAGTTTTGTATTCTTCATTCCGAGTGTTCAGATGCCTTTTGGGTACCATTATGGAGTACTGTGCTTTTACTTGTCTTCCTTTTCATATTAGTTTCAGCTTGTTATTCCAGCTTGTTAAGAGCTCTAAATCTTGATTCTGACATTCAACATATTAGCTGTAACTCTCAGCTTTATATCATCCCAGAATTTGATAAGCATGCCATCTGTGTCTTTATCCAAGTTGTTAATCAAAATGTTGAACAAAATAGGACCAAGTATTTCCCATCAGCATTCAGTTTCACAGAGACATCTCTCAGGATGGCTCTGATCCATTAATCAACATGTTTTGAGGAGCTACAAAAATCCATCTAGCTCTGTACATTTGTTTGTGAGAGTATCAGGGGAATTTCTGTCTGATTTCTTCCTGCCTGTAAACTTCTTTTCCTTCTTCTCTACCAATGTATTAACCCAGTAAAAAGAAATCATATGACTTTCTCTAACTTGACCTAACTGAGCCTATTTTGACACTTGATACTTCTTTGTCAAAACACTCACAAATTCTATAGATTTTTTCAGAATCTGGTACTGCAATAGGTTTGTGTTAAGCCCCTGTAACACTATGCATCTGGCTAGGCCAAGATTTTCTTGGCAAAGGTAATGTCTAAATGATTTGAAACTGAGGCCAAGTTATATAACTTCCAAGGGGAATGGGTCTTTTGCCAGCTCATAATTCCTTTCAGGTACTGATGCTGTTCAGTAGGCAAACTTTATAATTTGGGGATGAAATTACAGAATATATTTTCTACATATTTGATCTCAACCTTTGCTTCACTTTGTTAATTTTCCATGTTCTATGTGTTGGTATGTGGATAATGGTGACTAGTTTTGTTCTGCATTTTCTACTTGATTTTCTCTTATGATGATTTGAAACTTCTTTACTCTTTATTCAAATCTTGTTCTCAGTTTGATACTTTTATCTGTCCATTTGTCCTCTTCTTTTCCAGGTTTGACTTAAAGCCCTACAATTCACGTCAAATGCAAAACACATTTTCTCTCCCTTTAAGATGCTTTTAATCATTTGCCAGGAGGCCCGTTGTATTATTATTGCCTAAAACACTAAACTATAACTTTCAGTACTGTCTACACTGAAAACATTACTTCCCATGCTCCTCTTCCTTTTCTTTCTCAAAGCTTTTTTCTAAGAAAAATAAATGTTAATATCACTTGTATTTCCTTTGTCCCCATACCTAAGACTATATGGTCCCAGGAGCTACATTTCAGATGTTTCATCAGTTATATTCTTTCTCATTTACATCATATAACAGAAGTAGCAGATAATTAATTTGATAAGTTTGATGGCCTTCTCTTGGTTATTGGAGCATTGCTGGAGGAAGGTAAGGGGAATGATATTAGTTTTGTTATTATTGTTGTTGTTTTGTTTTTAGTATATGCAGTGTGTTAGATACTCTGCCTGGGTTACTTATGTTATTTCATAATATCTGTTTACCAGAAATAGACCTCAGGCTCCACAGAGCCCAGCTTTGCTATGGTGCCACATTGCAAAAAATCCATTTGTCATATTCTTGATGTAATATAAAGTAGTGGAATGATGGATCTTCATGCACAGAGATGTTTAAAATATAGCCCTCTCATAATATCCATGTAGGGTTGGTTCTAAGACCCCTACCAATACAAAATTCCAAGGATGCTCAAGTCTTTTATATAAAATGGGGTGATACTTGAATATAACCTACACACATCCTCCTGTATACTTTAAATAACTCTAGATTACTTATACTACCTAATGAAATATGAATGCTATGTAAATAACTGTTGTATTGTTTAGGGGTTAATGACAGAAAAAAAAAGTTTGAACATGTTCAGAACAGATGTGATTTATTTCCCCCAATTATTTTCAATCAGCTGTTGGTTGAGTCCCTGGATGTAGAACCTGCAGATATGGAGGGTCTACTGCACTGTGTTCTCCATTGTGACCCCTCCTGGTATCCCCTGCAGGATTCTGAGAAAAAGAAAAATAACAACAATTATCGTGAAGGTCATTATAATAGCTTTCTCTGTCTTTATGTTTTATGTCTCAAGTTGAACAAATGTGCTTTATCACATCCCTGGGCAATGTTCTCTGTGGAGTACCTAATCAAACTGATGAATTATAAGACTATTTTTAATTTTAAACCAGAACACTCACTGAAGTAACCTCAGGTCTTGGTGCCCATTGCTGGACACTCAGGGAACTCAGAAAGCAAAGAAAACCCCCTGTTTCAAAAGGAGATACATAATAGCTCCTGGCTCAGCCTGGGCTTAAGCACTGAAAGTTATTGTTCATATGTCTCTGTATCTTTGGTTTTCTGAATATTACTTAGTAGCTTTGCCTTCCACTTCCTCTCTTATCTCCATCATCTTCTCAGTATCTCACCTTAGAGTCTTGAGAGAGGATCTCAGTTATTGCATGCTCTCTACTTCAGTATGTATGTAACTTCCTTTTAGTTGCAATTCAGTTTCATAATTTCCTTTTTTACTCTGTATTCCCAATCCTATTAGTTGCCCTCATGTTTAGTTGATAACCTTCTAGTTCAATCTTCATCTGTTTATGTAAATGGTATACCTAATATATACATCTAAATAAGTTTATGTACATGCAATTACATGTGGTTTAATCTAAAACTACAATATACATTCATTTTGATTTTTTTCTGATAAATGATTTTAGCTAACATTCATTGAGCATTTATAATGTGATATCTTTTTGTTGTTGTTGTTACTGTTTTTGCACTGGGAATTGAATCCCGGGATCCTTAACTACTGAGCCATATCCCCAGCCCATTTTTTAATTTTTTAATTTAAGAAAAGGTCTTGCTGCATGCTCAGGGCCTCACTAATTTGCTGAGGCTGGTTTTGAACTTGGGATCCTCCAGACTTGGCTTCCCAAGCAGCTATAATTATAGATGTAAGCCATTAAGCCCAGCAATAATATATGATATCTTTAAGTGCTCCCTTTGTTAACTATATTTACATCAATAGTATCAGATACATATGATTTATTTATTTTTATTAGTGTATTGGATTATGCATAATAGTGGGCTTTATTTTGATATATCTGTATATGCAGATAACATAATTTGTTCAATTCCACTCCCCAGCACCCCACCTTTTCTTCTCCTCCTTTGTCCCACTGGCTCCCTTCCTATTGATTGATCTCCTTTCTATCTTCATGAGATCCTTTTTTCTTTTGGTACCAGGGATTGAACAGAGTAGTACTTGACCACTGAGACACATCCCTAGCCCTATTTTGTGTTTTTTAAATTTAGAGACAGGGTCTCACTGAGTTGCTTAGTGCCTCATTGTTGCTCAGGCTGGCTTTGAACTTGCAATTCTCCTGTCTCAGTCTCCCAAAGTACTGGAATTACAGGTGTGTGCCACTGTGCCCAGCTTATGCGGTCCTTTATTTAAAAAAAGAAAAAAATTGTTCTCTCTAGCTTCCACGTGTGAGAAAAAACAGAACCCTTGACTTTCTTAGTCTGACTTATTTCACTCAACATGATACTCTCTCCAGTTCCATACACTTTTTGTTTTTGCAAATTACGTAATTTCATTCTTCTTGGTGACTTAATAAAACTCCATTGTGTTTATATGCCACATTTTCTTTATCCATTTTTTTTATTGACACATACATAGGCTGGTTCCATAACTTGGACATTGTGAATCGTGCTGCTATAAACATATGGGAATGCATGCATCTCTATAGTGTTCCTGACTTTAATTACTTTTAAAGAATCCTGAAGAGTGGTCTAGCAGGGTCATATGGCATTTCCATTTCTAGTCTTTTGAAAAGGAACCTCCATACTGATTTCCATAGGGGTTGTACTAATTTACAATTGCACCAACAGTGTATAAGTATTCTATTTTCCCCATATCCTCTCCAGTATTTATTATTACTTGTATTCTTGATGATTATCACTGTAACTGGAGTAAAATGGAATTTCAGTGTAATTTTGATTAGCATTTCCCTGATGGCTAAAGATGTGGAACATTTTTTTCATATTTTTGTTTGTTGTTTGAATTTCGTATTTTGAGAAATGTCTATTTAGTTCATATGCCCATTTATTGATAGGGTTATTTGTTTTTTAGTGTGAAGTTTTTTTTAGTTCTTTATATAGTCTCAGTATTAATCCTATGTGAGAAGTACTCTGGCAAAGATTAGTCCCCACTCTGTAAGATCTCTCCACACTGTTAATTGTTCCCTATTGCTGTGCAGAAGCCTTTTAATTTGATGCCTGACATTTAGGAGCCCTCTGGTAGGTATTACTTTTATACATATAAGAAAATCAAGGAAGAGAGAGGTTGAGAAACATGCATAAGATTAGCTATCTGGGCATGTTGAACTTGTTTTCTTATCCATAAAATTTGGTTTCAGAGCTTATCTCCTGATCAGTATAGTTAAGTTCCTATATTCATGGTACTGAAGATAGATCAGTTTGTTCTTTTGGGGTATCTGCATAGTTACTGCTGAGTATACTCAGCATTTTATATTTCTTTCTTATTAGTGATAAATTATGTAGGCTTCATTCAGCTATAAGCCACTAAGCTAGCACTGTTATAAACAGTCCTACAAAGGCCTTTTGTGTTCATTCTGATAACTAGATGGCTGATATAAATATAATTTGCAAATAAAAATAAGCAGACAAAATAATCAAAGAAGAGAAATATATAAAATGTTAATTGTTGGTGACCTTTGATTGGCGTAACATTTAGATATGAGATATTTCCCCCAAATTTTTGTGAGACATTGCAAGAAAGGTCAGAGATGAAATGATTGGGTTATGATAGCTATAACATAATCAGTGCATTAATCTCTACTGATAGGGATAAACTAGGTGGTAACTTTAGGCAGGTAGGGTATGGCTTGAGGAAGTAGGTCTCTGGGGGAACACCTTTGGGGTATATATTTTGTCGCTTGTGAGCCAAACTTAGTCTCTCTCCGCTTCCTGATTGTCTTGTCCTGAGCTGCCTTCCTTCATCACACCCTTCTTCCATGATGTTCTGTTTAACCTTGGGCCCAGAGCAATGGAGTCAGCCATCTGTGGACTGAGAACTTCAAAATTGTGAGCCCCAAATACATTTTTATTCCTCTGTGTTGTTCTTGTCAGGTCTTTGTGTCACAGCAGTGAAAAAACTGACTAAAACAAATGAAGAGCACATTTTCTTTCTCCCAACTCTTTCTTCTTCATGCTTTCCATTTTCTCTCCCATTGTACTGTGACAAGATTTGTACTGTGACAAGCCCTCAGATTTTGAGTGTCATGTGGAATTAAAACTAGAGACAAATTTTTTACCTCTGGAACCTAGATATTTTGTTCATGAATTTTGTACATGAATGAATTGGTTCCACTGGATTATTTTCAACAGCAGCAGAACAAAAATTCATACCCTATCATATAGTAGGTGGTATTAGCTCAGTTTACTTGAATGACAAGAATTGAAAATTTTGCCTCAGTTTTATCTGATTTTTTTGAAATCTCATTTTGAAATACTAGAATGAATAGTACAAAGTATATTCTAAACTCAGAATAATTCAATTTCCTGTACCAGAACTATACTTAAAATATGTATAGCTATAATCTTAATGTCCTAAATTCTGACCTGACCTTTTTTTTAAAGCTGGTTAAATGAAAATACTTACTAACCATATTGCCCATACCTTATTGTTGCAGGCATATTCTGCTTAGATAGTTGGTACAAGGAGGTGGTCTTGCCTATGCCCTCACTGATCAACGTTCATCCTTAAGGAGATGATAACTGAAAATAGATCCACATAAAACATGATTGCAAAGAGCAATAGGCAAACCAACAAAACTATCTTTGACACTTTCTGAGTTTTATCTTCACTGTGTGAAATTATTACCACATGTTGATCAGTGTGAAGTTATAGAATTGCATGTACCCTTAAAGTAATGGAGAACATGGAAGGAAAGATTTACAAAGTCCCTATGAGTCACTGCAAAGAGATTAGACTTCTATGTAGAATCAAGATAGGGAACATGAGAAGAGGAACATGATTGGAAAGGAGTTGGGTTTGATAATGAGTTCAGTGTTTTTCTTTAAGGTCTTGTGACTTCATCCCCAACCATAGTAGCCTTCAGATTCTGTTCAATATTTTATATAATCTTGTTTTAATTAGCATGGAACTATTGATTACCATATTCAAATGTTAATCATGATATGCTCTATTTGTTGGCTCAACAAATAGATGGAGATATGTAGGAACACTACTCTTCCCTGCATGCCACAGAGGTTTTGACCTGAGGAAGTAAATATTATTCTTGGAAGACTTAAGATGTTGTATCTTCTTCTGTATGGCCTTCCTTCCTTCCTTCCTTCCTTCCTTCCTTCCTTCCTTCCTTCCTTCCTTCCTTCAATTGAACTCAGGGGTACTCAACCACTGAGCCACATCCCCAGCCCTATTTTGTGTGTTATTTAGAAACAGAGTCTCACTGAGTTGCTTAGCACCTCACCATTGCTAAGGCTGGGTTTGAACTTCGGATTCTCCTATCTCAGCCTCCTAGGGATTACAGGCATATGTCACCATGCCCAGCTTCTGTAT
>PVHX01026034.1:0-21408 GCA_004024805.1 Geosciurus inauris
ACCAGGGATTGAACTCAGGGGCACTCAACCACTGAGCCACATACCCAGCCCTATTTTGTTTTTTATGTAGAGACAGGGTCTCACTGAGTTGTTTAGCGCCTCACCGTCGCTGAGGCTGGCTTTGAACTCACAATTCTCCTATCTCAGCCTCCCAAAGTGCTGGGATTACAAGCTTGAGCCACCACACCTGGCTTGCACATTCAAGTGGACAAGAACCTTATCTGTGAAACCAGGGTTGTGGTGGGGTTGTGGCTTAGGGGTAGAGCACATGACTAGCATGTGCAAGGCCCTGGGTTCAATCTCCAGCACTGGAGGTGGGGAGAAAGGTAAGGCTTATCTCACAGGGCTGTTGAGGGTCAAATGAGAAAAGATAAGCATTGTGCCCAGCAAAGAACTTCATACAAATAGGTGCTTACTAGTGGTCCTCCATCAAAACTCTTCAAAGGTTCTACACTACGTTTGGATTTAGTGCGAACTCCTAGTGTGGCACTTAATAACCTTCACCGTCTGGCTGTACTCCACCTTCTTCAGTCCTCCCTCCCTTCAAATCCATCCTGCAGTAACAAATACCACATGCTTTAGGGGCCCCACAACTCCAAGTTTTGTCTTTTCAAACCAAATGCTGGCCTTGTGGAGGTCTGGATCTGGTTCCAACTCTTTGGTGAACTTCTCCTTTTATCTTAACCCACACCAGTCTCTCTCAGAATTCCCACAGTTCTTGCCTGTCATGTTCAAGTGACAATATCAAGTATACAAGATATCTACCTTCCTATCTAAACTCAAAAGTTCCCATTCTGTGCCTCCCCAAGTCCTTAACCAATGTAACAATCACTAAATATTCATTAACAAATACATCAGGAGATGTATTTCCAATCATGACATCTTTGATTGGAATGGGTATACCTACCTACCTTTAGGATTTCAGGGTCTGAAACCAAGGTTACTTGTTTTATTCCAGGATCCATATCCATAGGGTCATCTTCTTTAACTTCAGGATGGGTATAAATGGGTACTTCTAGATTAAAGTCAGGGTCTGTTTCTATAGGCAATTTTTGCTTGATTTCAGGGTATGTACATGTGGGAACTTCTTGTTTGGATTCAGGCTCTGTACACATGGGAACTTCTTGTTTGGATTCAGGCTCTGTACACACAGGAACATCTTGCTTGGATTCAGGCTCTGTACACATGGGAACTTCTTGCTTGGATTCAGGATCTGGACATATGGAAACTTCTTGCTTGGATTCAGGCTCTGTACACATGGGAACTTCTTGCTTGGATTCAGACTCTGTACATATGGAAACCACTTGCTCAGATTCAGGGTCTGAACTTACGGAAATTACTTGCTTGTCCAACATTATTAAACCTTTGGGTTTTTGAAAAAACCATGGTGAGCTCTGTCCTGGCAAGAGATATGATGCCACTCCTTTATAAAAAAGAGCCCTGTTTGGTCCCAAAGGCAACATCTCTTCTAATTTTTTCTCACCTTGATGCAAATGAAGAACTTTGGATATATGATCTGACACAGCCAAGATAATACTACCTTTTTTGTCAAAGTTCTCTTTCACAGAAGTGTAGGAAGACAAGCACTTGAACCGAAAGCTTTCAAACATGCCCTCTGGGATGATGTCATTGCCAAGGAGGCAGGCCAGCAGGGGCAGGTCTGCCACACAGAGGCCCAGACTCTCACAGAGCTTCTCTCGGCAAAGCATGATGGTCTCCAGGCTCTCCAGGCAGAGCTCACTAATTGAAAAGTAGGGGCATGTGTCATAAATTAAGTAGTCAGTGTCTTCCCCAAGAATCCCAAGACAATTATGCTGGAGACCATAGGAAGCCACCTCATAGTCTGCCTCCTGCAATGAACACAAAGTTTCCTGACCCAGTGTCTTCAGAGCAAACCTTGTGAATATAGCCAACCCTGAAGGGATGAAGAACATGTTTCTGCCTGGTTGCTCCCTGTGTGACCTGATGTAATGGAAAATCCTAGAGATCTCCCTGTTGTTCTTAAGTCTTCGTTTCACCCACTCACTTCTCTTACCCGGTTCCACCATGCCATCAAAGAAGAATACCAACTTGATGCCAACAGCTGCAAAGGAGTCAACAAAATCTCGCAAAGCATAAAAGTATTCTCGCCATTGACCACCGCAGACCCAAGACTCAGGAGTGTACCAATATCGGAGACAACACATGGCATCCACCACAACAGTAGGAGTACATCCAGGGTGCCTGCTTCGGTGGCGCTCCGCCAGCTCTCTGAAATTGACTACTGTACATATGTGTGGGCAGGTACTTCCCACAAACCCCTGCAAACCTCTCACACCCATAACTGGACTCTGGGAAAGAATCTGCAAAGAAAAATAAATCCATAATTAGCAACTATGGCATTATCACTAGACATATGGCACTTTTCAAAGCAAACACAAGGCAATATTTAATATTCCGAAAGACTTGTGTCACCAAACATGACATGCTGGCTAGGAGCCTAAAGTGTTCAATTAAAACACAAGGCACTTTATATAAGCATACATAAACTACAGGAGTTTCATAAGGACTACACATGTAACAATTTTTTTAAATTTTCACTATTCTTCATGATATTTCTCAACCACAATCAAACAGAGGCTAACAGTTTCCAAAAAAAGTAATTACTACCCACCTAGAAACTGGAATAGTTGTAGAAACCTACATCACACATTACAATATGCAAAATGAATAATTTTCAAAATACATTTGCTGACAAAAAAGAACAGACACATGACTCAACTTGTAAAAGTTTAGTTTACTGAGAGCTCATAGTTTGTAGTGGCAGAAAGCAGAGCAGTGGTATCCACCATGTGGGGAGCAAAGCAGAAGGAATTCCCAAGGGGACACTTCCTGGTTGTGAACAGGTGTACTACTTTGTGCTGAGAGTTTCACAAGTTCATAATGCTTATCACAAGACTTTTCAAACTGTACACGGAAAAACTATTATCAACCAGACCTCAATAAATACATTGAAAAGAAAACTTCAGAGAAAACTTCATTCACCATATTAAACATTGTACTATTTGAATTTGTGATTGATGAAAAACAGCCTATTCTAAAAGCTAAAATCAAATACAAAAACTTAAAGAATTAAAACTAAAAATTTGTAAAAATAAAAATTGAACAAAATACATTTACATTATGATGTCCTCCTTCAGGCAAGGAAAAGTCATCAATGCTCACAAAAAATTCCATGAGGACCTCCTGGATCTCATGTCTACATATGGTTTCGATGCTCACGATGGTTTCCTCTGAGCCACCAGGTCCCATGTCCAAGCACACATTCACTAAGGTTTCCTCTGAGCCATCAGGGTCATGTCCAACTATGCATCAGCAGCCCTCGCTTCCTGCTGCAAGTTACCAGCTACCATGTCAAATTGGGCATCTACAAACACAAACTTTATAAGGCAACTCTAACTTAACCCTTATAGAAATCAAAAGTTCTAATTCACAACTGAAGGAACAATAAAGAAATTACTGTGATGACAAGAGGAACCCACAGAAGACTTAAGATCAAAGATTAAGAATACACTTAGTTACTGGACACTGACTCATAATGGTTTAATCTGAAGTAATCTGTTTAATAGCCATTAAAAATGAAAATATTTAATATATGGGCAGATGTAAATATCATCCATTATACACGGGAATTCATCAAAATCCTGCCCATTATGTTATTACAGGGACTATATGAATACATATGCCTCAAATCACTGCTGCACTATCACTGGTATAGAATTTGCTATGGAAACAAGAGTCAAGGTATTGAGCTACTGCAGTAGAAACTGGACCTCATATTATTTCTCAACTATTGGGGTTCTGTTGGATCCATGAGCATGGATCTTTTCTCCACGATTGTTACTCTGTTTTCTCATATGCTGGGGATCTAACACATGGCCTCACAGGTAATAGGCAAGAGTTCTACCACTGAAATACGTGATGTCTAGCTCCTAAAATTTTTCCTCAATGTTGTTACAACATAGTAGTCAGGGGACAAGCTTTAGAAAGGAAATACAATACAAACGTTGGTCAGAATAAACAGATTCTAGACCATTATTCTATGCCTTGCTTTGAATGAAGAGGTTAAGGGTAAATCTTATGAATCAGAGACTAACTCAGTTTCTATGTCCTTCACAGGTCTGCGCTGGGTGCTAGGATCCCTCAGAGTGCACGGCTAGCCCCTGTAGATTCCTTTCCCAGAAGCCTTCAGTTCAGACAGCTCCTGGAGGTTGTGGCCAGGCTACTCGAGACACAGGAGAAGCCAACACCTAGGTGGAGAGAGGGCTAGGAGTAGGGCAGAGAAACCCCACCGATCGCCTTCCCGAATGATGCCCCCCCTGAACAACGGCTTTTGCCACATTTGAGCTTGTCTGCCTTTCCTTGACATTAAAAAAATACTTTGTTCCAATCATTTTCTACTAAAACTGTGAATGATGACAATGAATTTCTCAAAATAACCACTTTATTCTGCAAGAAGCCAGGCTCCGCTTCTATTCAGACGCTTCTGCCCCTTTCTCATGCCAGCAGTGAAAAGCCCTGAGCAGGCACAGGTTCTTCCTGTCTTTCACACTGTCAATTTCTCACATTTTGAGTCACAGACAACCCTCAGGTGTATGACATGACAAAGTGTTCTCCTTTGGCATTTACAGAAAGAACCTGGGTAGGAAAGGAGTTGGGAATACACGAAGCTGGAGGAGGCCTTCCCATACTTCCATGAATTCAAGGGCTGAATACTCACCACACCCACTTTCTAGAGCAGCATCCCTGCTGGCCAGGGCCCGCAGCATTGCCCAAGCACAAGTGCAATCACATGAGGTGGTAGACATGTCCAAAAGGACAGAAAACTGTGCCCCAAAGACAGCGTGGGACACTGGGAATCACCACCATTAAGGAGGACCACTCAGGGCAATGACATGGTTATTTGTCACATCCCAACATCCAGCACAATGTCTCATGTGAGGGCCCAAAATCTATCTGAAATAATAGATTAATGCCAGGGCAAATGTATAAAGAGAATCAGAAATCCACAAAGATTTCTGAGACTCCAAATGTATCCTAGGATAGAGTGCAAAGAAATGCTGTCCTCCAGCAGCCCAACACAGGGCTTGGGAAACCAACACCAACATCAACGCAGAAGTTCTGAGGAGCTATAAGGAGATGCAGGCATGGTGCAGCTGGAGGCTGCTGCTCCTAGGTTGGGCTACACTTTCTTCTGACAGCCAAGCCTGTCTCAACTGCTGAGCTACCAAAACAGGAAGCGGGAAGAGGAAAGACAAACCCAGGAGCTCCTTTACTCCTCCTACCTTTCAACTTATAAACACCTGTGTGTAAACGGACAGAGCAGCACACCTCAGCCTAACCCCACCTGATGCTGACCTATGATAAAGTTCATCTAGGTCACTTGGACACATGGATGATGGACTTATGAAGTCCACGTGTGCCTGACCCCTGCACAAGAACAACTGTACTTGGCAGCCCAATCCAAGGAGTATTTACCACACTCCAGAGCCCTGCTATCACTGTGGATAAAGCATGAACCAGGTGGTGGCTCCTGAAGGAAAGAAAATCTGGAGGTGTACAGGTGTCAAAATGTGATCAATAGGACACTTGAAATATGTGCTATTTATTTCAAAGTCCCGTGGCAGATGTGTCCCCTAGTCCTACTGGCCAGTTCTAGACCTATCAGTTTGGTTCAGCCTCTTTTCTCAAAGATACATTCCAGCAAAGAAAAGTACAAGTGTAGCTGTCAGGGGGAAATGGACTGTGTGCTAAGTGAGAACCTCCACCTGCCTAAGGCCGCAGACAGTAACTAATAGGAGTGGCAGGATCAAGCCCACCAATCTCAAAAGCCTGTCTTCCTTTCCTTAGGCCTCACCCTTCCCCTGACACAGAGGCACCTGAGGGTGATCTGGTCACCGCACACCAGGGGCCTATAGTCTCCTGCCCACAGATTATTCCAAGTCACTCCTAGGGCCCTCGCAGGATGATAATGATAGGAGGGTCTCTGCTTTTCCCAGCAGCCCTTTGCCTATCCCTACCCAACCGCAGCTCTGCAAAACTTCTGACAAATGGAGGAAGCACACTGTGAAAACAACATCACACAACACAGGAAAATGTGAGTACACCTACATATACCCATGCTGCCTGCCTTATACAGGATTCAGAATAAGACCTGACATATATCAAAAAGTCCACAAATTAAAGCTAAAACAAATTTTTCATGAGAAACTCCTTCAGGCTCTTATCATCTATGGACTATTTTTCTACTCAGTTTTAACAATTGGTTCCTGAACCCAAAGGAGCAGGTAGAGAATACACGATGGAAAGGGCAACTTTAGGCAGGTATACTGACAGCAGTAAGCAGCGCTGACAGCTGACACAGGGAAACCAACAAAAAAAAAAAAAAAAAAAAAAAAAAAAAAAAAAAAAAAAAAAAAAAAAAAAAAAAATTGAAACAAAAACAAAAAAAGACATCACTAAAAAAAAAATCAGAGATCTAAAAACTCCAGGAAAAATCTGCATATGCTCCAACAAGCCTAAGAGCATTGCTGCTTATATTTCAACATTAAAAAATTACATTTAAATATTCATTTGAGACCACTGACGAATGTTCATGTCACACTTAGCAGAAAAAAGAACATATTATAGAACAATTCCCATCCTAAATGGGTTATCTTGGTGCTTAATGAGCAAAAACCTAAATTTCCCCAAAATCTCTATTCAGGAAATTGCTTCTCTGTTTCAAGTTGGCAATGATTATATTATAAATGACTTTGCAATAATTTGCAAGAATCTGTACTGAGTTAAATTTCAGTTTCTAATGCAACACTATAAATACTGTCCACTTTTACAGAACCTAGCATACATATGTGAATGTGTGCAGACAGATACACTAAAGGATATAATGTGGCCCACTTTATGTTAAAAGTTCTATGATAAAAATTGATTTAGGTAGTCTTCCTCACTCAGCAAAAAAAAACTGTGTCCATCAATGGTGTTCACGAGTTGGCTTTTTTTTGGCTAACAAAGGCACAGATTTACTGTATGAATGAAGGCATATCTACGTACTGATTACTTGAAAAAATAATTTACCTCTTAAATCTGGTAGACTTTAAACTACTAAAACCTCCTAGAAATACCTTAAGTATTATTATTTATTTTAATAACTTACACTTTAAAATCCCTGAAGACTTTTCCAACAGAACACCTTACAAAGAAACATGTCCAAAAGGAAACTAAAATATAATTATTTATTATGCTCTATAAAAATAACTGATTGCATTAGGATTGCTATGCTTTCAAAGTAATAAAAGAAAGGTTGCAATAAATACCTCTGAATGAATTCCCAGTGTACAACTCTAGTTTCCATGGAAGTTGGAGATGCTTTTATGACCTCAGCTAAGTGGATTACTATGCTTTTTACCATCAACCTTTTCTCAAAGTAGGTAGCAACTCTGTAGGGAAATGAATCTAACAATACCTGCACTTAAACTTGCAAGGCAGGAGTTACAAGGTTCTGCCCAACAAGCTGACTTAGCCTACGATTAACTCCCTCCATCCATAGGAGCACCCTTAGAAGTTGAAGGAGCAGGAGTTAGGGAGGGAAAGGTTAGAAAGACAAGAATGCAAATCTCAAGGCAGCAGGGTATGACAAACGGCAAGTTAGTTGTATAGGGAAAGAAATATACAACTTGGGGTTCTTTGTAAACACAATACAAATTATAAACACACGACAACAGAGTTCCCAGGTACTTGGAAGCAACCCATGCAAGTGAGGGACACGGAAGGCTGAACTTCATTAGCTTTCAGTAAATCTGCCCCATGAATGATACCCAGATTCCGGTTCAGGGACAGGGCGGAATCTCGGACTGCTATAAAACTGCAAGGGACCTCAGACGTCACCTACTGTAGTCCTCTCCGTATGCCAAAGGTTTGGAAGTCTAAGTGGTCAGAGATTTTAAAAACTGGGAGGTAAGGGGGCCTAGAAGAGCAGCGAATGACCTGACACGGCTGTGCAAGTGGCGCTTCACAAGAGCCTACCCGGCAAAAAAAAAAAACAGCTACAGCTCCTAGACTAAGGGACCGCAAGGCCCGGGGAACCCACCGGCGATGGCGGGAGATGGGGAAAGGATGAGAAAAGCAAAACACGAGAACACGTGAAGGCTGCGAGCGAGGCAGAGCGGCCCCCAGCAAGGCCCCAGACCGGACGGTCAGCGCGCGCCCGGCTGGCGTCGGAGAGGAAAGGCTCGCGCACCGCTGCAGACGCCACCACGCCCGGGCCTCCGGCTCGGCCCTCCCCGGACCCGCGCGGGCCTCCGCCGCCGCCCCGACCGTCACGCCCGCGTCCCGGGCCTCCGCAAAGGGCCCACCTCGTCCGCACCTCCTCCATCCCCCGGGGCCTCGCCATCTCCCCAGCGGCCCTGAGGCCGCTGTCGGGGCCCCAGATCGGCCCTACCTAGAGACGCCTGGAACAGCCGCCAAGACACCCGCTCCGCCCGCTGCCCGCCGCCTCTGTTGCACTTACTTCCGCTTCCGCCCGAGAGCTTCCGCCCGAGAGCTTCCGCCCGGCCGTGGAGGCGGGGCGGGTGTGGGCGGCCGGGTCCCCAAGGCGAGGAGAAAATTGCCACGAAGTGCGCGGTGCGCAGGCGCAGGGGCAGGCCTCAGCGCGAGATGCGCGTGTGCAGGAGCCGCGGCGGGCTGCGAGGTGCGCGTGCGCACGCGCCTTGAGGGGGGCACGCCTTGGCCTGTTGCCCCGGCAACCACGCGGCTTCCGGCCCAACTTCTTCGGGCGTGTGGCAGACCCCGCCATTTTTGCCCTTCTTCCCCACAGACTGGGCGTACCGCGGAGTCGAGGGGCTGGCGCTGGCAGTTTGTCCTGCGTAGGCCTCTGTCTCACAGAGAGTGTCTGGAAGCCTGTCTCCCACCGGCGGCCTCTCGTCCACGTCCCGCAGCCCGGGTCCTGCGACGGTGGCGGGCCCTGGCCCTCCGCTGCCCCACACTGCTCCGGGCGCGGACTCCACGCCTGCGTTTGGAAGGACCGAGCGGCCGCTGGGGCTGGTCATCGCGTCGGGTGGAGGGTGGCCTGCGCTCCCCCGACGACCCCAGTCCTTGGTGGGGGCCGTGCTTTCCTTGGACGACCCTTAGTTTCTATTCCGCTCTTCTCCACGATCAAGAGAACGTTTGGGCAACTATATGTATGACAGAACCTTGAAAACAATGTGATTTATTCCTTAACTAATTGAAAAACTCCTATTATTAATATGCTAAATTACTTAGCCTGTATATCAGACTTACTGGACATATACTGTGCCCTAGTAAACCCTGGTGAACTGATGAGGCTTCTGTCAGGGGAGTAAGATGTTCAGATATCATTCTGGGATATACATTTTGTGATTTCCTTCAGAATCTCTGGCAAAGCACTTGATGGAGAACCCAAAATATATTACCAAATTGAGGTGGCAGCACAGATGCACTGATGATTTGGGGAGGGAATCTCTCCAGCTGCAAGGCTTTGGCTTTCTACTGATTTTTTCTTCTAAGTAAAATCAACAAACGGTGCCTAGCACCTATTGGAGATTGAGGATGGGATTCCACCAAAAAGCAGGTGAAACGGCATACAGTCTTGAGTGCAGATTGTGGTAGGAGACACAAAGGGACGGGTGAAATGTTAGAAAACAAATGAGACATATAGCAAGGGCCATCATGTTGTGTTCCCAGAGAATTTGTATGTTAAAATCTAATTCGCACCGTGATGGCAGTTAGAGGTGAGGCTTGGGAGATGATTGGGTCATAAGGGTGTAGCCTTGGGGAATAAGAGTGGTGTCCTCTTGCCTTCCTTCCACCAGGTGAGGACACAGAAGACAACCTGCAACCCAGATGGGGGCCCTCCGCAGAACCAGCCATACTACTTTCAGTCTCCAGCCCCAGGACTGTGAGAAGTCTGTTATTTCTAAACCACCCCCTCTACAGTATTTTGCATCAGCAGCTCCAGTGGACCAGGGGGGAGTGAGAAACACCTCAAGGAGATGGTAAAAGAACAAGTGGAATGATCTAAGGCAGAAGGCGCAAACCTAGTAAAGAGGGGTAAAAGCCAAGGTGCGGTGGCCCAGTAACCAGGGCAGTCAAGCTCCCAAGAAACAGGAAGGTCATTTAGCAGTGGCACAGAATCAAGGATGACCAGAAGACAGGCCCCATGATATTGTAATTCTCAGGTACCACATAGTGAGCATTGCTTCACTCTTGAATATATAGAGATAGCAAGGATCAACAATTACTGGAGGAAGAGGAAAATATAAAATTAATAGGAAGAAGACTGGGCACTGTGGTGCGTGCCTGTAATCCCAGTGGCTAGGGAGGCTGAAGCAGGAGGATTGCAAGTTCAAAGGCAGCCTCAGCAAAAATTGAGCAACTCAGTGAGACCCTGTCTCTAAATAAAAATACAGAATAGGGCTGGGCATATGGCTCAGTGATCGAATGCCCCTGAGTTCAATCCTCAGTACCAAAAAAAAGAGAAAAGAAAAAATACAAGGAGGAAAAAATGTTATAAAATGCTTTATTGTTGGCAGTCCCTGAAGATACTATTTTTGAATGAAAGAGAAGGCCATCCAGAGAACAAGATCTCCCCAAAATTAAATAAGCAGTGAATTAATAGAGGACAGATTCGACAACATCTCTCTGATGATGAGACAAAAAAATGGAGAGAGCATGAAAAAATTTGAAGATAAACTCAAAGAGTCTGATATCTGAAAAACATGAATTACATAAAAGGAGAATAGAGAAAATCATGAGAAGGAAATGAAGAAATAATGCAAGAGAAGTTCCCAGATCTTGAAGACATGTTCTCATGGAAAGGAACCACCAAGGACCCAACACAAAACTTATTTTGAAAATATCCACACCAAGTCATATCATTATAAAATTTCAAAACACCAGAGAGAAAAAATTTTTAAAGCTTCTGGAAGGAGAAATAAAGAAGTTCACATTTAAAGGGATTCAAAATCACAATGGCATGGAAATTCTTTATAGAATCCCCAGAAGCTGGCTCAGGCACTGTGGTGCATACCTCTAATCTCAACTATTTAGGAGGCTGAGGCATGAGATCTCAAGTTCCAGGGCTGCCTGAGTGACTTGGGAAGACCCTGTCTCAAAAAATAAAAAGGTCTGGGGATGTAGCTCCATGGTAAAGAGCCCCTGGGTTCAATCCTCATTACCAAAAAAGAAAGAAAGAAAAAAAGAAAATCCCAGAAAGCCAAACTATGGTGGACCATTAACTTCAAAATTCTAAAGAAAATAATCCATCAAAATCTCAAGTTCTGGACAAGATGATGATACTTTAAGATGTGCAAACTCAAAAATGTTGTCCACGATCTCCAGTACCCCCAAAAAAAAATGTTGTCTACAAAATATCTCAGAAAGCTGGTGGCAGATATTCTCCAAAATTAAGAAGTCAGGAAGAAGAATATTGGGGGCCTACGACACAGGAGAAGGGGAGACCTGTGACAAAAGCTTGCAGAGTACAGGCGTCTGGGAGAAACATCTGCAGCAAAGAGTGAAGCTATGAAGCATCTCATAGGCTTGAGGTTTAAAGAAGATCTTCAGAGTTTGATGATGATCAATAAAAGCCACACAAGAAAGCTGAGGGGCAAAAAGCTAGGCAAGTACTGAAACCAGAAAAACTGGAACAAAGTGCAAAAGTGGAGATGTAACTGCAGCCCCTGCCTCAGCTGTGCATGATCATCACGTGTTAAGATAGATACTCAGTGGTGCATTAATGGACCAGTTGTAGCCACAGTCATTTTTGAGAAAGAAGGTGACCCTACTTGTGTGTAGTCTTGGGCATTTAGGAAGTGAGGATGTTAGAGCTAGAGTCCAGAATCCACACATTGGAAATAAAGGCCTTACAAAAAAGGCCTTTTTAAAGTGAGAGTAAGTTCCAAGTAAGTCGTTAAGAGATAAGTGTGGAAGAAATTGGGAATGGGAATGTGTGGTGTGGGCAAAGACTTTTTTTGTCACAAATTTAGCAGCACTATTCAAATTTTTATTTTTTAAAATATTTTTTAGTTATAGATGGACTCATTATCTCTATTTTGTTTATTTTTATGTGGTGCCGAGGATCGAACCCAATGCCTCACATGTGCGAGGCAGGGGCTCTGCCACTGAGCCACAATCCCAGCCCTCGAATTTTTAGATGAGTATATTTGTTAAAGGAAAATTTTAAGTTTTAACAAGTACAAGTGGTAATAGTAAGTGATACAATTAATAAGTACATTCTAAAGCTTTTAAAAATTGGAATTACTAGAATATACTTCAGTGAATTTTTTTTTTTTTTTTTTTTTGGTACCAGGGATTGAACTCAGGGGCACCCGACCACTGAGCCACATCCCCAGCCCCATTTTGTGTTTTATGTAGAGACAGGGTCTCACTGAGCTGCTTAGTGCCTCGCCATTGCTGAGGCTGGCTTTGAACTCGCAATTCTCCTGTCTCAGCCTCCCAAAGTGCTGGGATTACAAGCGTGAGCCACCGCGCCCAGTTTCAGTGAAGTATTTTGTCGTCTTTGACAAGATCCACCAAAACACTGGCTGCACTGATGCTGATATTGAGAAAGTGCAGGACCTACCTATTCTGACAGATGTCACCACAGTAGAGTGGTCGAAGGATACCTGAATAACTTCAGATCAAAAAGGAAAGGAAAAATCAAAGACTACTTCAAGGTCTTTTTTTCTGGGAGACTAGAAGAAAAGTTGTACATAAAAATCAGTGTAACAGGTGAGGAAAAAAAAAAAAACTAATCCCCTCTTCCTTCACCTCTGGCTTCACATCATAGACATGCTTTCTGTGCCTTAGTATATACATCTAATCTGCTAGTTAGGGAGAGAACTAAAAATAAGGAATTGAAGGTTTACATAAATAAAAGAAAAAAATAGAAAAGAAAGAGGAAGAAAAAAGCCAGGACTGATTGGGGACTATGGGAGGGTAAAAAGTTGAAGAGAAAGATAAGAGATGCAGAAAATGAAATGGTAGGGTGAGTTTCTCTGGGTAACAATTTTATCCATTCAGTATACTTTCTTTAGTGATAGTTTTATTTAGATGCTGAACTGAATTTCTTTGCAACAACCACATATGCCAAAGATTTTAATTGGCTTAGAGTTAATCTAAATGGGAAAGGAAAGCTACAACTGAAAATATGGTTGGTGCACATTAAATGTTATTGGAGTGTTTCATTGCTAATAAAAGGTGGCCTCTAGGAGGAAAATGGTCACTGCTCTGTGTAAGACTCCAGAACCTTGGCAGACTTCCCATAGTTGAGAATGGAGCTAACTGGGCACAGATAGCAGAGGGAGGGGCTTGAGCCTAGTGGAGCCACTCAGTCACCCACACTTAGACCCCTCCCGTCTGACCTCATGAAATGTCTTTCCTTGTGAGAACCAGGGTTTTTTGTTACTTGGAGCCAAAATTATCTTACCTGTTTCAGTTTCCACCCAAGAGGGGTAATTCCTATGGATCTTGTCCATAACTTCAAACAACTAGAAAATTTGACAGAAGTGTGAAATTACTGTTTTCAGATGATAGAAAATAGGAATTAAAGGATGGTGGTTCTTGACAAGAAGAAAACACAGGTGAGTCTAATGGCTGCCCTAATTTCTGCCTAGAGCAGCAGAGAAAATCAACAAAAAAGGAAGGTCGTCTTTGACAAGATCCACCAAAACACTGGCTACACTGATGGTGATATTGAGAAAGTGCAGGACCTACTCTGACAGATGTCACCACAGTAGAGTGGTCAAAGGATATCTGAATAACTTCAGATCAAAACAGAATTTCTGGAAACATGCAAATCTTCTTTGGCCTGACCAAAGAAGAAATGGAAAAGCTGGGCAGTCCTGTATGATTAAAGAAATTGGATTTGTAAGTAAAAAATCTTCCCACAAAGATCTGTCATTGATGCCTCCTTGGTAAATCCCTCATCCTTGAGGAAGATTCTTAATCTTGCACAAACCCTTTCAAGAAATGGAAAGGCAAGAGAGCCATCTCCAAGACATTTTATTATGTGTATGGAGGCAGAGCTCAGGTCCAATCTCACATTGGTCCCAAGCCCTGTGATCAGTGAGGGAAAGCCGGAGAGGAGCCAAAGGAGCGATTCTTCCTACCCCTTCTCTGAGTCATTTGTGGCTTCCCATTTGCTTCAACAACAGTGACTGTTCCTCCCTGGCCCTGACTTCCTCTGGCATTGAGAGGTGAGGGAGCACCTGCTGGCAGGTGGTGGGGTGGCTCCTACCTACACACCTAGAGCCTGGGACCTTCACAGCTAGAAAGCAGCAGCCTTTCCTCAGACAGTTCACCAGCAGGAACAGCCCCAACCGCCACTGAGATGTCACAGTGTGTGACTATTCCTGAAAGCTAGACAGTGACCTGCTGCCAAGCAGTGGTCCAGTGCCTCCTGAAAGCACATGTGGCCCCGTGTCATTAGAATGGCTGGTGAGCATGCCCAGGCCCCATGTTCGTAAAAAGAAGAAAGGACATATTGCACTTTGAAAACAAACGTTGAGGATGACCCAGTGTTGCCCCAGTTTCCTGATGGGAGCAGTGGAGGGAAGGATAAGAGTTTAAAAGACAAGCAGGAAGGAAGCTGAAGTGTAAGGAATGCAAGGTTAGCAAGTGTGTTTTACGTTCTGAGGTTAAGAAATGTGTCGAGGTGAAAAAAGGTGCCTGAATGTGTCCCCTGCTTTTCCTCTCCAGTACTTGGGCTGTTTATTGGGGTCTCTTCCTCCCAGCCCATTTACTGGGGCAGGGCTTTGCAAAGCTGGTCTCCTAGCAGCCAATGCAGAAGGCCCATTCATATGACAATGGATGGAAAGGAAAGAAAGAGCTTGGTTTGTTTAAACTGCCTCTGTCTTCATTCACAGCCTGATGTCCATGTACATTGTGACGTCCACAATGGCACTAAAGGACTCATTGTGGTCGAAAACAAATCAAAATAGAATAAGGGGTGCTAAGATGAAAGAGTCCTGCAACAAAATTGCTAAAAAAAATCTAAGTCTTACATCTGAGATTTATGTTACCTTTTGGCTGTGTGGCCTATTGACCAGTGTTTATAATAACCACGAGAGTTTAATAAACAAAAAGATAAATGGGAACTTTATATACATTTTTAAAGGCGCTCACACAGAAAGGGTGAGTATGCTGGGTTGCTTTGGAAGCTGTTCAATAATTATTGTTCTTTGTTTGCACAACATTTGGGGAGCCACACTCCACACTTGGTGTTTATTTTCCTCCTGATAAACACGCCCTGGCCATGCCCATGTGGCAGGCAGCTCCCACACAGTGCCCCCACCCACTACTCACCCCTCCTGGCCTGAAGCAGCCTTGGATGTTGCAGTGACCCAGCCCAATTCAGGCAACAGGTGGAAAGTTGAATAACTTCACACGTTTTTCGGTAGAGGGGGTGGGCAGGAGGCAAGGCTTTTGGGAGCCGATTTAAGGATTAGATCAGATGTTATTGCTAGTGAAAAATTAAACAGCCCATGCTCCGGGGAGTACAGATTAATATATTTAGTGACTCTCTGCACACAAAGGCCGCTCATTGTAGCCACGTCTGAATGCCTGTGAATAGGACAGAACATATGCAGCCTGTCACCGCAGGTGCCCACATCTGTTCTTCCCTGGGCAGATGCTCACAGAAAGGGGGAGGTGGGGGGAGGCCAGGGAAGGACAGCGCACTCGAAAGCGTCCACGGTCGCCTTGTTGGGGCTCCTCAGTAGCGGCCTTGGGCAAGGCGAGCCCAGCGGGGACACTCGTGGGAAGGCCAGAGAGGAAACTGAAACGCATGTGCAGGACCAGCCTTGCCTGGGGAGAGACCCAGAGGACTCCCAGGGACCCAGTTAGGCCCTGTGGGGCGCACCACACTTTTGAGGTTATTGTTTTAGGTCCTCTGTAAGCCTGGCCTTGAACCACCACCCCCACAGCCCCGCCCCTGAGAAAAGGGTACAGCGTGGGAGATTGACGGGCCGCCCTGCGAATGGGGGCGACAGGTGCCCGCGACCTCCCCAGGGTAGGAGCACATACCGGGAGCGTAGGGATTAGCCCCTACCCCCTCCCAGCGCCTTTTCCTTTCTTGGCGTCGCCTTTTTACATAGTCACAGGCTTCCAGTTTCCAGGTTTGAGGCCTCGACCCCCGAAGGAGCAGTGAAAGGGGGCTGCCACGCGTCCCACAGATGCTCAGGCCGAGGTCTCGCCGTGCTGGCCAGTGCGAGAAACCCACCCGCAGCACTCGTGGAGTCTGCCCCTCTGGGGCGCATAGTTTGCGCAGAGAGCGCACCCAGGGCGCCAGACTGTCGCGCTGGCCACCCTGACTTCTCGGAGCCGGCGCTTCCCGGTCGCCGCAGCGAGGTGGGCGAGGGGCCGGGAGCGGCCTCCTGGAGCGCTCCGGACTTGGGCTTTAGGCGCCCGAGGCCCCGTCCCTCGCGAGTGCGCAACCCTCTTCAGTGGCTAGGGATGACCAAGGCCTGAGCCCCAGCTTCCGCACTGGCGCCCTCCCAGCGCCCGCTCGGCGCCTCCGCCTCCTTCAGGAAGCCCTCCGGGGAGTCGGCTCCCTGTCGCGAGGCTCTGGGTCCGGCGTACACCCAACCGAAAGCAGACTCTCCCGGGCCAGGGGGCCACCCGACGCCCCAACCCCCACCCCTGTCGGCCCGGCACGCTCGGCGACAGAGTTCGCTGGGCAGCGCGGCCTCGCGCGGGAGGCTGCGCGCAGCTGCCGCGGTAATCTGATCCCGGGACAAAGGCGCGCCCGCCGGTGCCGCGGCCGCAGGTAAACACGCGCTTTGTCATGGAGATGAGCGCAGGACAGCCCGGAGCAGATGACCCGCGGTTCCGAGGAAGGAGCGGCGGGCGGGGCGCGGAGGGGCGGCGCGCGGGGGCGATCTGTCATCTGCGCCGGGCCGCCAGCTGAGCCACGCGACCCGCCCTTTCTCATGCAGATCAGCACATGCCTCTGCAACTTCCGCGGACCTGCGCCCCCACTCGCGGCCCACGCACGCAGAGCGCGAGTCCCCGGCGCTCACTGTGCTCAGTCCACCGACCTCTGCGAAAACTCGACCGCCTAGTGCGTTGGGCATTCCTTCCTTTTCCCAGTACAGCCGCCTCTCCCATTAAAAAGAAAAGGTCGTGACATGCCGTGACCCTGCCGCACAGGGGAAGTTGGCAGTTGACCCACTCCGGGGGCCGCCACCGAACCCCTCCAAACGCGGCCACGGAGGGCCGCAGAGGCTGGAGGCCAGCCTCACCTGCACCTGAAAATCAGCGCGAGCGAAGCCGCCTGTCTCAACAGACCCGGAGCCCCGTTGGGCTGGGATGAGTGGATGCCCAGGTCAGAAGGCAAGGGCAGACAACTGCAGTCAGGTGTAAACATGGGTGTACACATGCGGCGGGTGTGGCAGTTGAAGGAGGCGCCAGAAGTGTGTCCAGAGATGCCGAAGGATGAGGAGCTGGGCACTACCCAGAGCGGCTATGTGGGGGAGAAGTTTGCCACCAGGCCCGCTGGCTGCCAGTGTCTCGAGCACGCAGGGGCAGTCCTCCGCTATTTTAACTGCTTTCAGATTCCACAACTGCGGCTGAGTCAGAATGGGCAGAATGGGCAGAAGGGGTGTCAAGTGAGATGTGACACCAATACTAATTAATAAACAGGCTTTCCTTCTTCCTCCTCTTCCTCCTCCTCCTCCTCCTCCTCCTCCTCTTCTTTCTACTTCTTTCAGGCAAGCTGGAATGTTTGATCAACACCAGATTTGCTGCCTGGAAGTTTTTTATCTTGTTGTTTTGAACAAGGACCCTGATTCTTCCAAGGAATAAGAGAACCTCTCTGTTGGGTATACAGCATTCATTTGGTCTGAGAAAACACAAACCCCACTCAAGTGTCCAGACTTGTTTACGCAGAACACTGACCCTGCACTGGCATGGAACCTGAAGCCTGTTTGGGATGCTGTTCTTGCCCAGGCCCCGGGCACATACCTTGGGAGTTTAGCTTTTCTTTAGGTGAAGGGGACTGGAATAGGATTGAGTTTTAGATCACACACTGCTGAGGATGGACACGGCTAACTGGATAAAATGATGACCAGGAACTTTTATTACCAGACAAGGAAAATAATCTCTATGGAACAGACTCTGACTGGCACCCAACCCAGCCTCTCCTCCACACTATAGTTATTCAGACCACAGGACCCCCACCAGGCAGGAGAGTATCCCCCCCCACCGCCCCTGTGTCTGATGTAAGCCCTAATGAGCCTCACTTTGTACAGTAAATTTGCTGAGACATCAAAAAGTATTTAAAAGGAAGTTTCCTGCATTCTCCTAACGAGCAAGGTGAGGATTTATGGTGTGTGGGGGGAGGGAATCTGGTGGCAAGGGCTGACACTGCAGCGAGTCTATTTAACACACTCGAGCTTAAGCTCCCTCCTGCATTTGGGGGGTTCCGAGTACTTGGTTGTGGGAGTACAGAGACATGCAGTTAGGGAGTGAAAAAACGCCATTTGGTTTGGAGCAGATGGCTGGCTAGGGGGCTGATGGCGTCTAAAGGCGTGTCATCCCCCTCCAGCTCGAATCCCTAAGGGCTCCCCTTGTCTTCCCAATCAATGAAAATTAAAGTGCAAAGAAAGGATGAATAGTTGGACCTCGAGTCTCTCCTTTGTTCACTCCAGCTACTGGTGCGCAGGAGTTAAACTACAACAGGCTCCTATGGAAACGCTGAAGTTAAACAGTCTCCCCGTTAGCTTGCCTTTAAAAGAGAGGGGAAGAGGAACCAATCTGGGTTGGGGGACAGAAAAAATGGAGAGAAGAAGAGAGGGTGAAGGAGGAGGAAGAGGAGTAGGAGGAGGAAAAAGAAAAAGAAAAGGGAGAAGAGCAGGAGGAGGAGGGAGGCGAAGAAAAGGGCTTTCTGCTTGATTTCCTCAATACAGAATCGCGTGGCATAAATTAAGTTGGGAAAGAATGAACGCTTTGGGCAGGATTCTGATGGATTTTACGATGCCTTTCAGTTCCGCTTTGCCGCTGTAATCGAGAAATCTGTGCCATGTCAATTTAACAAATACTTGATACTAAGGGGGGTTTGTTAAAGATTTGGGGCAAGCCTTTTCTCCCTCAAGGTTTAAGCCCTTGCGCGTGGAACTTTTTATTTCCAGTTTTCTAAACAGGCATTCAAATGAGCCTGTTTTCCACTTCCATTTTCTAATTAAAAGGTTCCTGATATTTCATTTCTTCCTGAGATCTGTGCTCAGTCTTCCAAGCATCCAGGATTCCGCATTCTGATCTCACATTCCTTTCTTGGTTTGCATCTCCCCAGCTCTGGGAATTCTCTCACCTACCTACCCCCCAACCCTCAGCATAGGAAACAGCTTCTGAAGCCCCAGGGAGCAGAGATCTCAGAAAGCAGCTTTTTGAGGAAACATCAACCTAGTGAGAAAGGGCTGCTGACACTAGGTGGCAAGATTAAATTAGGATTCGAGCTGGCCCAGCCCTGTGATGATGTAGCAAGTCCCTATAGAGTTTGCCCAGGACAGGGACACTGAGTTTGCCTCTGTCCTGGGGGTGGCAGTATCTCTTGAAGCTTCCATTTGTTCGACATCACACAGTACGAGATTCTTAGTGGGGCCCCAAGCCTGCCTTTCTCACCTCAGCCTTAAATACCCTGTGCACATGGTGTTTGGTTAACTCAGGTTTTCCATGAGGCAGAGATGGAAAATATAAAGTGAAATCTCTGTTGATCCTGAAGTTTTACAGGTACTTGGGAAACAAGGTAGCCAGGACAGGATGGGTGACTTGAAAAGAATGATTCCAGCTGCCTGACAGCCAGAGGAACAGACTGTTCAGTCCTGTTGCCGGTGGCTTTGCTGAGCTTTGGAGGACTCCCTTTCTGTACTTTTGTGCTGGACAGTTGGGCCTGGATGACAGTGAAACCACCAGGACAGGGCAGGTTCTCACCATCGGCTGAAACACCTACAGCAGGACATTGCCAGGCCCACTCTGGTGGTCGCAATACAATCAGAGGAACAGTCACTCCAGCACCTCCCCAAGAAGGAGCAGTCAGGGAGGGAAGAGTGGCAGCGTGCCTGCCCAGAACAAAACTAGGAGAGTCTCCAAGGAGGGAGTCTATGCCTCCACTTACTCCTGCTTGGCTCCCGTAAGTGCAAGAGTAGTTTAGGTGATTCATTGTGATACGTGTGTTCTTGGCCCTCCCAATAAACTCATTTCCCTTGAAAGAAAGAAAGAAAGAAGAAAGAAAAAGAAGAAAAGAAAGAAAGAAAGAAAACAAAAGTTCTAGTATCTGATGGACGTGTAAAAACCTAATAAGGTGACGGTTGTGTAAAGGTTGTGGGCTGGGGGGCCGGGCTGGAGGGGCCTTTGGAACATGTGCCGGACATTGTTGCAGAGGCCGCGGCGCGCGCGGAGGGGAGCTCTTTCTCTGGTATTGTGCAGGGAGCAGGTGCTGTCTGCATTACCATACAGCTGAGCGCACAAAGAGCCACTGATTCAGCTTCGCACAATAACAGACTGCCTTAATGACAGCCACGCGAACGACACACACCAAACTCACTTTTACCAAGCGGAGAGAGGCTGAGGGGGGAATACCCAGGAGAGAGGGGCCCAAGATCCAGGGACAGTGGTGGCGCCCGAAAATCGACCCGGGGGAGGATGCGTGTGCACTGGGGAGAGGATAGTTTAAGGCTTCGGGTTCTCCGGGGTCCGGGGATGCACCGCCGGGACAGCCACCCTCATCCCAGTTCTAGCGGACGACGCCTGGACTTCGGGGGGCGGGGACGTCGGGGTCCCCGGGGGCGCCCCGGCCCTGCGTGCCGGATCTACGTTCCCCGAGGAGCAGTAGCCATCTCCGCCAGGAGGTGTATCGGTGTCTGACCTCCCAAACTTCCCGAAACTGCCGCCGCGCTCCCGCCACCCTCGGCCCCCAGCTCCGCCCGCCCCTTTCCTACAGTGCCCCTTCCCCTGCCCCCGCCCCGCCCCGCCCCGCCCCGAAGACGCCTCCTTAGGAAGCGCCTGCCGCAAAGGAAGGGCGGCCGGCCGAGAACGCTGGACTCCGGCCTCGTTCTCCGCGCCCTCGGAGCCCCACTGGCGCAGCGGGCCGAGGAGGCCGGGCGGCGGGCGCCGGGGCGCGGAGCGTTTCCGAGGCGGTGGCCGGTGCGCTAGGCGAGCGGTTGGCGGTGGGCGGGCGGCGCGGGCCGCCGAGGGTCTGCGCGTCTCCGGCCCGGAGGGTGGGGAGGGAGACGAGGCGGCGGCACCAGCTCCGGGAGCAGAGGGGATTCTCGCCGCGAACATTTTGCAGGAATGTAAATGAGCGCGTTTTGTGCTGTGAGGGAGGAAGGCGGAGGGGCCTGGGGGCGGGGGCAGGGG
>PVHX01026035.1:0-21355 GCA_004024805.1 Geosciurus inauris
TTATGACTGCAGTGTTATCCCAAAATAGGAAAATGGAAATAGGCTCCTTACAATGGTCAGCTGTAATCAGTCACTGTGGTGACCAGTAATTGC
The DNA here is from genome assembly GCA_004024805.1 of Geosciurus inauris. Classification (NCBI taxonomy): domain Eukaryota; kingdom Metazoa; phylum Chordata; class Mammalia; order Rodentia; family Sciuridae; genus Geosciurus; species Geosciurus inauris. The sequence continues at coordinate 94 of PVHX01026035.1, forward strand.
ACTTTGCTTTGGAAAGAGAGCATGAATCTGAGAGATTATCCTTAGACAAGAACAATTTCCAAGCTGCAAGCTTTCAGTAATAAACAGTCTCAATACATGGAGGAAGGAGTGTAGTACTTTATTCTTGCTTGTATTGTAAATTTATTAAATATTATTTGATCCTTTAATCAAATATGCCTTAAATGACATTCATTCTCATGTTTTTAATTACTTTATATAAGACATACTCTTTATAGTTCTCTAAATATACACAAACACTATGCTCAATTTTCTATAATGTTCATTTATTTTAATTGAGTACAAGTGTTTTATTATTTTTTAAAGTCTTAAATGTGATAGATTAAAGGCAGATAACTGTTATTTTAATACTTGTTAAGTTAGTCTTACCATAAAAGTGTAACAGGTAATATAGTTAATATTGACCATTTAGTATTTTTTATTTTGTTACTTATACCTCTCCTTGTTTACCCAATCACACAATCATTACTGTAGTCATACAAAATGATTTACAAACTTCCAGTGAAAATTTTAAAAAAGCAAACAAACAATTGAAGAGCACGTCTTGAAACTGCTTCTTCCTAAAGCTTTTGTTCTTTGCACATGTATGCTGCAAAGAATGATTGCAAATATAACGGCCCAATTTCTTACCTACCATTCAATTTTCAATTTAGTAAGGTGTGCCTCCTCCTCCCACTAACCTACTAAGATTATGCTATATGTTCACTTTAGTGGTAGATTCTCCAGATAAACAGCAATAGTAAAAAAACTCATTAAATGGATCTCATATAAATTTATATCTCCTAATACATACATATATACACACACATATCAGAATACACACACACACTTTGGTAACATGTATAAGAAGATTTTTTAATAAAATATTGACTCATGCAATTATAGAGATAGAGAAGTTTCATGAACTACCCAGGAAATCCAATGGTATATTTCAAAGATTTGAGAACTAGCAGTACCAAAGTCAGGAATGATCAGTGACTCAGTTCAAATAGTTAGGCAGAGTTAATTAAGCCTTACCTGACCTTTTTGTCCTATCTAGGCTTAGTGGATTAGATGATGCCTACCAGTAATGGAGAAGGCCCTCTGCTTTCCTAAATGCACCAATTCATATGCAACACAAATATCCTCTGGAAACATCTCCACAGGCAAACCAGAAATATTGTTTAACAAATACTTGGGCAATCTGTGGTCCAGTCAAATAGACATAAAATTAACTATTGCATTCACCAAGTTACATACATTGCCAAATGCATACATTCTTTTCAGTTTTTACATTTCAGTGTCTCTAATTAGCAAAATATTGCTTAACAACTACTTTCTTCTATAAATATTTTCTCTCTCTTTCTATGGCAAAACAAAATCTACCTTTCCTACTACTTTCTTAGACACACATCCTTTTGGAGGTTTTATCTTTTCAAAATTTATTATATATGTAGAGGATTCATGTGTCAGTCTAAAGTAAAATAAAATAAAACAGAACACATATAACAAACTAATAAAATTTTTAAATCAGACCAAAAATAAAATAATAAAACAATAACAATAGATGTTTAAAAGCACTTCTTATTTGCCAGGCAGCTTACTAAGTGACTTTATACAGATTCTTTATTTGAACTTCACAACAACTCTAGTAAATAGATGCTTTCATCATCTAAATTACAAACAATTGCAGTAAAGACAGAGCGTGACCCGTTCAAGGTCATACAGCTTTTCTTTTTCTTCTTTTTTCAATGTTCTCTCCCTGTGATCTCAACTACTTCTATAATTTTAAATTCCATCTTAAGGTCATTACTCCCATTATGGTTTGGATATGAGGTGTCTCCCAAAAATTCACATGTGAGACAATGAGAGAGGATCTGAGGGGAAATGATTGGGTTGTGAGAACCTTAACCCAGTGAATTAATCATCTGATGGGTTAATTGAGTGATAATTGAAGACAGGTGGGGCTGTGGAGGACAGGGCTTTGGAGTGTATATTTGTATTTGGCAAGTGGAGATCTCTTTCTCTGTTTCATGATCATCATGTAATCTGCTTCCCTCTGCCACACTCTTCCACCATGATGTCCTGCCTCACTTTGAGCCCCAAGAAATGGAGCCTACTGTCTATGGATTGAGACTTCTGAAACTGTGAGCCCTTAAATAAACTTTTCCTCCTCTACAGTTGTTCTAGTTAGATCCTTAGTAACAGCAGTAAAAACAGATTTGGATATATCTTATACATATAAACTCAGGTACTAACTGCACTTATATTAAAAAAAAATTTCCAAATCTAAACTCTAATAAGAGCATCTAATAATAACTTCAAAACTCCCACCTCCCTTCTCAGATATTCTACCTCTAATGAGATGTTTAGTTCAAAACACTGATTGGTGTCCATTCATTGTTCTTCCCTACCACATCAACAATGTCCAATAGTAAGTGATGTTGGGCCTACTATTGAACCCAGCCTAATTCTGTCTTAAGATTAAAAGCCATCTCGACACAAGGTCATAAAAGATTTATTTTTGTTTTACTTACTTGGATCATGTTTGGCTTTCATTAGGTAACTGCCCTCCTTAAAATCTCAGCTGCGCCCCCCATGCTGGAATCTGAGTTTACTCTCTATCTAAAGATGTTAAGCCATGTAAATCATTGATTTCCTATCTGCTTCTGTATTGCACTTGCCAGAACCCTGTCAGTTGTAAATTCCTAAGATACTTACTTTTATAATTCTCTTTGTTATAAAAACCTCCCTGCTCCTGGACAAAGCTGTTGCTCTCACTTTTTGAAGGGGACAGCCGCTGTACAGCTAATTCATGTGCACAATATAAGCTTGCTTAATTTGATTTAAAATTAGAGTCAGTGGTTCTTTCTTTGCATCCTGGGTTCAACACTACTACATACATTAAGGATTCATCTACTTCTCTGCTTAGAGTGACAATGCCAATTTTTTGGTAACAATTCTTATAACAACTTGTTAGCAATGATTCTTACACAAACATTAGCAATAGGAACCAATCAGGCAGTTCTGTTGCCATGAAATATTTTGTTTTGTCTTTTCTTTAATTTGGAGAAAATTAACTTTGCAAGTATTGCTAGAAATAACCCATGAAATCCAAGTAAAGTTAATAAATTCTCACTTTCTATTATTTTGCTTATTAATAATCTCTCAAACTAATTCTATGATTGGTTCATGTTAGAAAATAGCTTCAATTAAACATTTTAAAAATGTTTTTAATACAAGGACAAAAGTTATGTAGTTCATTACCATTAAAATGTTTCACAGATTGCAGACATTATTCCTTACACATTTTAGTTTTTTAAATGGTGCATTTTTAATACTGTAATACAAGTGTTCCAAGATGTTATCATTCAAATACAATTTATAGACAAAATAAATATTGTAATAGTATATCCTTTAAATGTGTGTTTACTAACATTTCCATTGATCATTATGCTCTAGTTATTAGGAAAAAGACTTTAGATTTTTTTAAAAAAATCACAAAAAAATTGAACTTTGATCATTAGGTGAAAATATGTTTGGAACATATTTTATGTTTTATAGGATAACTCCTAGCTACATCTTTACTTTGGTTTTTCAAATTGTAAATTGCATGAATCAGCTGAAAAAAAAATCAATGCATCTGCTGTAATGTTAATATAAACACAAGAAAGTGTTCGTGCCTTGCTGAAAGGAATGAAACCCAAAATTCTCCCCAAAATTCATCCTTTTGGAACTTGGTTATATAGTCAATGAATTAGTTCCTCTTAATTCATAAAAGAAAATTGCATTTCCTCTTTGTGTTGTAGGAAGAAAAATCTGCCAAAAAAAAAAAATCGATGTTGTAACATATCCTACCTAAATTGGTATTTAAATTCTTTGGAATAAACACCCCAAATCCCAAAATCCACAGTATATCAGGGGAAAAAAAGCGTAGAGATGAGATTATAGATGTTGATTTGATTTAGTGATATCTATTCAAACATATGTTTGTCTGAGATTTTTGTCTCTAAAGCACACACAAAAAATTATTTCATGTATTTTCTTTTGACTAAAACTTTGATATAAATAAAATCCCTTAGTGATAGTAAGACATATTGTTATAGCCTTGGGTCCCAGTGAAATATTTAAAATTTACAAAATTTTTCCTGGAATATGAAAAGCAATGGCATTAAATAATACCTTATTAGGTTAATTTGTAAAAACAACAGCAGCAACAAAAACACTAGACAAAAGACAAAGTTTACTTTTCCACTAAAGCTACTACTATCAAAAATACAAAGCATAAGGTTAAATCATTGAAGAAAAATGAAAGAATAAGTGAAATGGACAGCTCCCCATTGTCCTCTTTTAAAGGTTATTTTCGTTTTGACATAATACCTCCTTTCATGTCATACTGATTCAATTGACTTTATGCAGTACAAATATCATTTGAAACTCTCCCTTTTTCATAAATATGTGCAAAGTCTTCTCAGAATGTGATTACTATTTAACTGACAGTCATAAGTCAATTCATAATATTTTATTAAAATTGTCTCTTAGCAATTTTAATTTAAAATTTACTGACTGATAATTGGAAAATATGTAGTTAGTTTAAACAAATTATTATGTCTTCTTTGAATAGTTCTTACAATTCATCCAAAAGAAGTTTAAATGCATGTAAGTCCTGTCATCAAAATTGTATGTAGTTATAGCAAAAATACATTTTGCAAAATTTTTTCAGAGACCAATTTCTGTGGTTACTGAGAAAATGTGACACAATAAACAGTAGTCATATTTTAATATTCTTTGCATTATAATATCTAAAAATAAATGTAATGTGCTCTTATATATACATTTGATAAAATTATATACTGCATACATATGAAGAATTTTTAAAAATAGAAAAATGGGAGATGTGTGACAAGAAGTCTTGATTTCTATATCTAGCCCTATTCTAGCTCTAACCTTGCTCCACATTTTTTCTTCTGGGTTTCTTAACTTTTTGAGCCACATTTTATTAATCTCTGAGCTGGGGGTCGGGGGAATAAAAGAGAAAAATTTTCAACCTTTAAGGGATTTCCAAACTCTTATTTCATATTTCTAAGAGGATCCTGATATATAAGACATACTAAAAAAAGACAAAATCAAAAACACAGTTAATTCATCAAATCAAACCACAGAAATATTATCATTTGTCTTTTAAAAGTTTTTTAAGAGTATATAATATTTAAACAAATTCAATGCAACTAAAGTTCTACAGGGCACACATTGCCTTGAGTTGATATTTGAATCATTGATTCTAATAATGTTAACATGATATCCCCAAACTTTCAGCATGGCTTACTGAGTAGCTTTTAATTTTGATAACCGATGATTTTATTTTTAAAAATATATTGGGAATTTGTTTAAATATTTAATTTTTTATGAGCATATGGTATACAACCTATATATTGATTGTTTTTGTTTTTCTTTAATGACCATTTTTTAAAAAATATTTTTTAGTTATACATGAACACAGTGTCTTTATTTTGTTTGTTTATTTTTATGTGATGTTGAGGATCCAACCCTCTCACACATGACAGGCAAGTGCTCTGCCACTGAGCCACAACCTCAGCTTGACCATTTTTATTTTACTCTTAGTGTCATTAAGTTTTAAATGTTTCTTGTTCCATTATGAGCAATAGGACCTGAGTTCTAACTCTTGCTTTGAAGCTATATATTTAAAATATAACCTTTTAAATGGAAGCATATCTTTTTTTTTTTTTTTTTGAACTCAGGGGTACTCGAACACTGAACCACATCCCCAGCCCAATTTTGTGTTTTATTTAGATACAGGGTCTCACTGAGTTGCTTAGTGCCTCACCTTTGCTGAGGCTGGCTTTGAAGTTGCAATTCTCTTGTCTCAGCTTCCCAAAGTGCTGGGATTACAGGTGTGCACCATCGCTCCGGCTAGCATATCTTTTTATAGCTGCATTTCATAACTATTGTTTGGTTTTGTTATTTCATCATTTTGTTTTTGATTCTCTCTCTTTTTAAAATTCTATTATTTTGCTGAACTATGTAAATGACACTTCCCCCACTAACTTTACGTTGAGATTTCTAGATATATGGCTTTCTTTTAAATTAACAATAGTCAATCTTAATGTTTTCAGGCACATATTTATCAGATACATTTTTAGAACATATAGAACACACAATTGAATTCAGTATGAGAAACAATAGTTTTAGTGTTCTACTTTGGAGTATGAATAGCTAATGTTCCTAATCCACTGATTTTGCAAATCTCTACATTAAAATGTTCTGATCATTTCTGCAAATAAACAATATTCCAACCCAAAACTCTGCCAGGGGTGTGGGATTTGCCTATACTCTAGAGACAAATGACTGACATCAAAATTTTAGTCACAGAGTTTTGAAAGTCATAGTTGTTGATTCCCAGTGAATTTCCTCAAAGAATATAATTCAGTTTTAGCATTTCACCAGAAGTTATCATTGCAAAATGAAGCTGAATAAAACTAGTATTAGCCGGGCACAGTGGCGCAAGCCTGTAATCCCAGCACTTAGGGAGGCTGAGACAGGAGAATCGTGAGTTCAAAGCTAACTTCAGAAACAGCGAGGCGCTAAGCAATTCAGTGAGACCCTGTCTCTACATAAAACACAAAAATAGGGCTGGGGATGTGGCTCAGTGGTCAAGTGCCCCTGGGTTCAATCTCCAGTACCAAAAAAAAAAAAACCAAACCAACAAACAAAAAAAAACACTGGTATGACTTCTTTTAATCTTAACTTCTTCAGAATCATTTCCTTCATTTCTATTTAGATGGTTCTGTAATCATAGTCATATACGTGCCTTTTATCCATGAAAATATCCAGTGAAGTTTTTTTGATGTCTTTAAATTTGGCTTAAAAATAGATCATACAGGTTTCATTTCCTTAATTTTAACTAATATGATTAAATATGAAATAAAAACAAGATATGGATAAAAATAAATTATTGTACAATAATGTCACTTATTCATAAATATTTGTTTTCCTATTGTCAAATTCTTATATAATTTTTGTTTCTATCTAACAAACTAATATCAAAATATCAAATATCACAATGGGTTCTACTGCAGATGGTAAGTACTCTACTGGGTCAACATTCAATCTGCTACATAAGTTTGTCCTAACAAAAATGTTTATAATTTCTTTCTCAGAGATGTGACCATCTATAATATGCTTGAATAAAGCAACCATGTCAAAATTCCATTAAAAATTTTGTTGTCAATTTCTGAATGGATATAGGTTCTTACTGGTATTCAGTAGTTTGTTGACTGATAATGGTGCTTTACTTTTAGCAGCAATATTTAGCATATTTTTCGCAGCAATCTCCTTAGTATCTCAAAAACATGGCCTTAAACCAATAAAAAGCCAAGATGGTGGAGCTACAGGGTCACCATCAAAAATTCACCTGTGTTTCAATGTTATCAATCACCTAGAAGAAAATGACTGAATAAAATTATAAAATAGCTTATTGAAGAATGAATGAAGATGCCAGTGGGACAAGCTGGGAGCACTATCCTATAGCATGCACTCTGTGCCTTTCATAAGATTTATTTATTATGCAAACAAGGACAATTTTCAGTGAGAAAGGGGAAACTATATCTTATGAAAGTAAGATAAAACCTATGAAATCCTACTGCCTGGTGCAAAGAATAGTTAGCCTACCTTAAATCCATGGCCGTTTAGTGTAACCTTCATAGAAAGAAAGTGAAGACCTGATATGCATAGGGTTTGTTAAGAATGTGTCACTTACTATAATACCTAGTACCACACTTATAAAATTTTTGTATTTCATTTCTGAAATCTAGGAATCTTCTGTTTAGGGATTGTAATACCCAAAATTAAGACTTTAGAACGAGAGCCCAGCCAAATCCTGTTTCTATAATTTGGGAAGTTCTCATTTGTGACTTCTAATAGTACTGAACCAACAGGTAGACAGTGGTTAATGTTCTAGCTAAGGTAATCAATCCTGATTACTAATAGATAATTGAGCTGCTGTTTCACTATAGGGTCAAGAGTCACCATATCATAAAGAGAAAAGATTCTCTGAAGGGCTTCCTATTCCTCCCCTACTCAATAATTGTGGACAACATGGTAAGAACAAAAACATGGTGAACTTATGCCAATTGACCATTCACATAAAAAACTGCCTACCAGCTGATACACTTGTAGAGAATATGACTAACAGAATACACTTTACAAGATAGAATTTTTTCTAGACCTAATAAACTAAAAACTAACACGTTGTATGTTAATTTATCAATTCCTTTGATCTCCTAATTTACCTGAGTCTTTCATCCAAAGTATCTTAAGAGAGAAGAGAGATAGATATGTGACATGTGGGAGCCATTTTCTATTTATCATTTCACCTACAGTTTCCTTCTATCAGCACTGACTTCTAAAGACTGACAAATTATGTCTAAAACGTTCCTATATTTAAAAGATATATAATGCATGCTGTAAAATAGGGCCCTATACTTGTCCTCCTGGAAGTCTCCACTCCCAGGAGGGTTTATTCAGTGGGAGGCCCTGAAAAATGTTTAAGGATGGTTGGAGAGAGCAGTCAGGATATTTGTCACCGTGGTTCATTTCAATCTTTGGCTGTACTTGGGCAGTGGTTGCTCACCACATTTTGGTTTTAGTAGCTACAGCAATCAGCTGGGTGCAGTAACACATGCCTGTAATATTAGTGACTCAAGAGGCTAAAACAGGAGGATCATAAATTCAAAGCCAGCTTTGGCAACTTAGCAAGAATCTATCTCAAAATAAAAAAAAATATATGGAGCCAGGATGTATCTCAGTGGTTAAGCACCCCAGGGTTTAATTAATAGTACTGGGAAAAAAGCTGAGTGCAGTGGCACACGCCTGTAATCCCAGCAATTAGGGAGGCTGAGACAGGAGAATCGCTACTTCAAAGCCAGCCTCAGCAACAGTGAGGTGCTAAGCAATTCAGTGAGACCCTGTCTCTACATAAAACACAAAATAGGCCTGGAGATGTGGCTCAGTGGTTGAGTACCCCTGAGTTCAATTCCTAGTACCAAAAAAATAAAACAAAATAAAATAGTACTGGGGGGGAAAAAAAGACAACAATCAGATTTGGTGATCATTAACTCTCCATTCTCTACCATCCTAGGGAAGCTAATGACTGATGGTTATTTCTAGCCCTCTGGCTACTTGTTAGCCCTTGTTAGTTTTCCTTAATTGTGTTTTCACCTTTGTAGATAGTTCTTCATTAAACTCTATTCATTTATATAATTTTAGATCATCATCTGTTTTATTTGAGAATTTTGACCAACTATAATGAGCATTTTGTACTGTTAGGATTACTGAGTATCTTGTTTTTATTTTTTATCATTTGTCTATACTAGTTATGATTTCTACTGTATGTAGAAGAACTGCTGCTTGTAAAGGTGAAAGAACATGAAATTTAATAAAAAATAGAAGAAAATCAATATAAAAGAAAAATGAGTTTCCACTTTGTACTTGTATCTGAATTAAAATTACATAGGTATACACACATATATATGCATACACATATACCTGATTCATGAAAATGAATATAAATTCCTTGGAAGTAAAGATGGAGTATACAGTTTAGCAGGAGGCAGAGGGAGTAAAGGATGTTTGTAAATTAGTCTGCACATGATACGGTTATTGAAGTTCAAACAAATATGAGAGAAAAAGTAAGCAATGATGTAGAAAGCTAAAACTTATGGAATTTCTTTAGAAGAGGTTGTCAATCCACTTTTAATTAATGTTAGGGTCATGTCATATTCACTTTTGGACATTTGCCCTGTTGCATAATGACACTGTTCTATCTCCTCACATATTCAGAAAAATTGGATATACCCAGGAAAGGCTTGAATAATTGAATTGGGACCAAAAGTAGTGAAAATGCAGTAATGTAATTATGTTCTACCCAATATTCAACCCTCTGCTTAAGTTACAATGGCAAGGCCAGTGATGAGAAGGATAACATAATTCTGATTATTTCCAGCCACGATAAGCAGCAGAGTGAATGTAGTGGAGATAAGAATGGCACATCAAAGCAGCAATATCCTAGGACTGCCCTAGGAAATGATTAAGACAAATTCTCTTGGGCCTAAATATGTTAAGGGAAAGGAGAAGACTGACCTCAGGATAACTTTTTAAAATAATATTGTCTTACAATTTGTAATATAAGTGTTATAATTCAGGAAAGATGCGTGTTTATTACTAAAGGGAAAACTTTCTTAATACATACGTTCAAAATATTTTGAATAAATAGCCTCCATGAAATAAGACAAACACATTCAAATCTTTTATATAAGTGGTTCTCTCACATCTTCTCTGCTTATTAGGTTCCTTGTCATGACAAGTACAGTTGCAGGAGGGCAATAAAGATAAAATTTTTAGATGATTGGTTTGGTATAATTGAGAAAGAGATTAAAAAAACATGGGGGTTTTCTAGATTGTTGAACATTGGCAGTTCACTCTGTCAGGTGAGAAATATTTCATCTGACTGGCCGTTTTTCCTACAACCCCTGAATGGTACCACTGTGTATGCTAGTCCCACCTGGAATTTTTATTGGACATAGAAGGCTCAGCTTGAATACTTGGTGAAAAGTTGAAGAGAGAATCAAATGTTCTTTACGCAGCGGTTTTGAGAGTGTCAGCTATCTATGTGTACTACCTGGAAGTAGCTGCTGTAGTCATCACTGCTCACCTTTGACTTGCACAAATAGAGTCAGATATCCCCTTGGACTCCAGAGACCTCATTGTAAGGTCAATGATAATTTGGTTTAATATAGGCAAAATAACTTGTCCATAATGAGTTGAAGTTGAGAAGACAGAGAAAATACAAGGCACACTATCAGCAAATAACTCAATTACAACTTTCCTCAAATCATAAACAATTCACATACATATTTGTATGTATATTTATAGGTATATATTTACATGTATATAAGTACATATGCATATATGTAAAAATATATATTTATATGTGAATTATTTATGAGTTTGGGAGAGTTTTAGTTTAAATATAATTTTATTTATATTTAATACAAATATAAATATGTATATAAACACATATACACATAAACTATGCATATAAGTAAATATTTAGGTACATTTATATATATGTGTGTGTGTGTGTGTGTGTATGTGTGTGTGTGTATATATACACACAAATCCACAAACACACCATTTACTCTCCTTAGTGATTTCTTTAGTTTTTCCTGTCAAGAATGGAGGTAGTGATATGCTGCTTATGTGAGCACCCTTTTATAACTATACTTTATCTTGCAAAGATGACCCTTTCCCTGGTTATCAGATATAGGGCAACTTGAAAATAATGATCTATTATTTGTTCGTAGTTTAAAAACCACAGCAAGAAACTTAACTTCTAAATTATTATATATATTAAAAATATTTTAAACCAAAACACTGTTGGAAGTTTTAAAGAAAGAACATCATTTTATACCACAAATGTATTTTTAATTTTTTCACAAACACTAACACTGTACTTTTTTTGCTTTTCCATTTTACTTTTCATACATTTCTATCAAATCAAGCATTTAGGATTCAAGCAATTAAAAGTTTCAGTCCTTTTGTTCCCTCAAGGAAGCAATGTAACCAAATATGATTTAAAGTTTTTTTTTAAGTATAACATTTTTACAAAACCTTTTGATGCCTATAAACTTAGACTATAGATAGCTTTGATATCTATAAACAGCCTCAATGGAATCTAGTCACAGAAAAAATAGTTGGCAAATATTCAGGGATTTTAAAAATGAATCTGTGAAGTGAGAATTCCTCTGAAGACTAGAAAATACTTTCCCTAAATAAAGGCAAAAGAAGGAGCAGACAAGAAGGAGCAGTTTATTCTAGAGAAGTGCCTGTCCACTTTGATTTGAAAGACAGAAGTCCTATACTGTCCTTTGTGTAGGCATCAAGCAAGACTTTTATTTAAAAAAGTGTCATTTATGAACCCAGTCACTTTATGCTGTAGAGAGCTTCTCCAATGTGTTTATAACCCAGGACAATGGAGAATTTGCAGAATTCCTCAACTATTCCATGAGAATTTCAGTCCTCAGAGTCTTTAGAACCAGTGGTAGAGAACAGACTCACAACCTTTATCAACCACAGACAAGTAAACAGATGGAATGATGCATCTCAATGTGTGTTTGACATGTATATAGATAGATGATACCAGGATTATATGTGCTTCTTTCCATTCATGTAACATCCTTCCAGAATTTTCATTCAACTCTGCAAAATGGAGATAAGTAGCAGATGAGCTGAGATTAACTTTCCCCTTTCTTGATGGGAGGGAGATTCAAAATAAAAATTAACTTGAGTTATCAAAAAATAAAGATAACAAGTCGGGCGCAGTGGCTCACGCTTGTAATCCCAGCACTTTGGGAAGCTGAGAAAAGAGAATCGCGAGTTCAAAGCCAGCCTCAGCAATGGCGAGGCACTAAGCAACTCAGTGAGATCTTGTCTCTACATAAAACACAAAATAGGGCTGGGGATGTGGCTCAGTGGTTGAGTGCCCCTGAGTTTAATCCTCAGTACCAAAAAAAAAAAAGATAACAATAATATGTATCATTGTTAAGACTGAAAATTGAAGCATTTGTGCATATGTTTGTAAGAGAACATATTAAATACATATAGCATTTAGGAAATGATATTTGTATTCAGAAAGTTATTTTGTTCTATGACCAGGATTAGTACTGAAAAGTTGAAAGTTTATACACAATAATGAGAGAATAAAGTTAGCATTTTATAAATATTTTAAATCTAATTTATAACACGCAAGTGATCTATCTTTGTTCCTTCATATCATAGAGCAATTTCTAAAACCTGCAGAGGGTAGGATGATCTGTTCCATTATCACTTTGAGTTAAAGTTCACCACATGTAATGCCTTAGCTGTTATAAATCACTCAATTCTGCAAACATTATTTATGTCACCAGATGCCTTATTTTCATAAAAAATCAATTTTCCATAATTTCTGGAATGATTAAATTACAAGCACAATTTTGTGAAAATATAAAATTCACTAAGCTCAAAAATGCTTAAGTTTAATTATTTTCAAGTCTGCCCCTTGTGAGAAAAAAAATGAGTGATAGGAATGTTAAATGATAGAAAATTGAACAATTCTTTTTAAAACACTGTGGCTAATTTGCCTTTGCATGTAATTTGTACACTGTGCATATCGACTTCTAAGACCAAGAAACCATCCCCATCCTCTGTAATTGCAAAACTGTCAGGATCCTTACCTTGGCAAGCAGTGCCCTGTTACTATGGCTGTTCAAAAACTCAGTGCTGATGAGAAGACTTGTGCCAGAAACTGTAAGCAATTAATTTCTACATTGATCTCTGGAATTCATCCAGACTTTTTGAAACTGAAAAAAAAGCCTTGCCATACTGTCATTCACTGAACACATTTCCAGCTAGGCTGTCTAATAACTTTGCTGAGAAGGGGTAAGATTAACTAAATCTAATGTTAAGTTACTTGGTTCTCATTTTAATGTATAATATGTAATGCATATTTACATTATATAAAGATATTTGTTAAAAATAAATAAATGTACAAAGATAATGCTTTCTAAAACATAATTTGGATCATAAAAAAAAACCTCTTATTCAAACATGGAATCAAAATTAAACAAGGCCATGGACAAAAATTTTGAGATTATCTTTCTTTAAGGTTTAATTTATGTCATACTCCACATATACTTTGTCAGAAAATCCTAATGACTCTAATTTCCTAATATATATTTATGCCTAAGTACTTCTCACCATTTACAACTATTTCTCTAGCACATGTCATCAATATTTCATTCCTACACCAAATTTAAATTTACCTTTGTCATAACAGTTTCCCACATATTTACTAGAGCTTTTGATTAGTTTAATAAGGCTTTCATAAGAAAATACCACAGACTGAACAACTTGAAAACAAGTTTGTTATCTTGGAAAGTTCAAGGATGAAGGATCAGCACATCTAGTTTGTGTGAGTTCTCTCGCCTGGATTGGCTGATGAGGATCTTTCTATGGCCTGTCTATTGCCTGTCTATGGCCTGTCTATGGTCTTTCACATGGCCTGTCCTTTGCTCACATATATCACTAGTGTCTCTCTGTGTCCAAATTTTCTCTCTTTATTGGAACATCAGTCCGACTGAATTAAGTGTAACCTATATGACTTTATTTTTACATATGCTACTTCTTTGAAAGACCTATCTCCAAATACCATTACATATTGAATTATGGGGTTTTGGACTTCAATGTATGAATTTCTGGGAAGTCCAGTTCACTCCATACAATTTATTTTTTCAAAGAAAAGTAATATTCTACAACACTTGTGCTCAGAACCCTACTATAAGCATGCAGCTTCCCAAAACATCTAAAATGAAATCACCACCTGGGTCTCCCTCCAATATCTTTCCTACTGTATCCTCCTCTTTCCCACACAAACTGACATCTTTTTCATAATGTATAACAAGGTAGTAACACCAGGATGATTGCGCTGGTGGTTCTTCAATCAAGAGCAATTTTCTCCCTGGTATTACTAAGACATTCTCCTTTCTGTGGTCAAGTCCTTCTCTATGTATCCTCTAATAATGATATAGAGCTCTCTGGCCAGTTGTCGAAAGTACCAACACATGTCTATAAATTTTCACCAGCTTTTTTTTTCCATTTTTGTTACTGTTGAATGAATATTTATTATTTGTGAAACTGCTGTTGGCCCAAACATACAAGCTAATGAGTCTAAGGAATCTTTCAGTTTGGGTGATGTTATCTTTACCAGGTTTTAGCACAGATCATGGTACATAGTATAAGGTAAATTTTTAGAATAAATGCATTAACTTATTGATAAAAGTATGTGATTAATAGGTTTGAAATCTAAGAAAAATCTCTTTTTGGCCAAAAACATATATCTAGGGAAATTTAACTTCATTGCCCTTAAAATTATCAAAATCAGCCTGTGTCCTTCTTTAAATGATTACAATTAGAACACAATAACTACTCAGAAAGTTTGCCAAATATTCAATTCAACTGGGGCAGAAAGCCTGATAATTGCTTTTCTTTTAGTTTTCTTTTTACATAATCTTTTATTTTAAAATTTACTTTTTGTAGTTTCCTTCATATACTAAAATTTTTTAGTTAGTTGCTGTATTAGATATAATCTACTATTTAAAAATTAATCAGAATAAGATTAATTATTTTGCACCTACTGTATGCTTACATGTTTCAAGTTTAACAATCTAAAATGACAACGGATTAAATTTCAGACATCAGCCGGGCGCGGTGGCGAAAGCCTGTAATCCCAGCATTTAGGGTGGCTGAGACAGGAGAATCGCAAGTTCAAAGCCAGCCTCAGCAATGGCGAGGCGCTAAGCAACTCAGTGAGACCCTGTCTCTACATAAAATACAAAATAAGGCTGGGGGTATTGCTCAGTGGTCGAGTATCCCTGAGTTGAATCTCCAGTACCCAAAAAAAAAAAAAAAATTAAAAATAAATAAATAAATTTCAGACATCATAAATAGGATGGTTTGTCAGATGCTGGGTTCTGTGCCCCAAGATGAAGGGGGAAAAACCTGAGTCTCCAATAGAAGTCCTTCCATCCAAGCCACTGAACATAAGCCTAATTTCTTGGATTTTGATTCCTACTGATTCATATGTACATGTGCTTCTTATTGAAATATTGATTTTTATCATTATTAGCCTATACACTAGCTTTTGTCTGACTATAATTTTTATCTACTTACAAAATCTTAAGTTCTATGGATGGTTTACCCATGTTTTATCTCAATTTTCTTTCCTCCATATTGGTTCTATTTCTCAATGCTGAAAATGTTTTCTTATGTTTCCATGCCTTCTTGAGGATAGATTCTGTGGGAACAGATTGAACATTTAGGATGAAGCACCTGATGGCTTTGATCATGCCATTTACACTCAACTATTCTCCATAAATAGTTGAAACAATATGAGAGCATTATGATATATTGTCTTACACTTAACTCTTAAAATAAACCTTTGGATGATAAAATATATGTCACACCCTGGGAAGAAAGGTTAACAAGTAGATCAAGGTGCTCAAGAATTGCACATCTCCATCCATAGGATCCTGAAACCATAACTGAACCTTGGCCAACCTTTGAGAATGTAGTCCTAGGTACTGATTGAGGATCTCATTTTGAACACCTGGATAAATGGGGCAAACTTTATCAGCATGTTAAGATTGTTCAGTAAAGTTTAAAATATAGATCTGAGTCCTAATCTGGGTACTGGGTTTTAGTTATCTTGACCCTTAAGAGGAATGTGTTTACATGGTTGGTCCTCTGTTAAATTCTCAGACCTGGATACTTGAATATGATTCCTTGCACAGAAATGTCTCTCATGGATTACTGTAATTTGCTGCAAAAGAAGAAGAGCATCTTACTCCATGGGTATAGGTCTTTGAAACTTGTGACTGGTAAATCTAGATTTTGCCTAATATATATGTTATAGTTTTACTTTTATCTTTTTCCTTTTTGCTATTATTATTATTATTATTATTATTAATCCTTTCTTGTAATAAACTCTACTCCTGTGTATAATCTGCTGTTGTGCCTTGTTAGCTTTTCTGACAAATTAAAGCATTTGAGAATAGTTTTGGAAGTCTTGAAAAACCCTAGTCTGGGCTATATTCACTTTTTTTTTAATAGGTAATGAAACTAACACACATAAAATCCTGAATTTTTTGAAAAATTATCTAAAACTCAGGTGACATGTTTTCAAAATTTGTTGTTGTAACATCTCTTTAGTTAACAGAATTTTTAAAAAATGGACTTGTCCTATAAATTATGCATTAATTTTTTATTTAATGTTATCTAGATAATTTTATCTTATGTGATCTGTTCAGGTTTTTAAAATAAAACCCAGGATGTCTTTGAGTGTCTAGGCTTTATAGCTAAATGCCTACTTGATATCCCTGGAGGTATCTCAAGGACACATGAAATCAAACAATTAATATCAGGTCTATTTGAAAACAAACTTCCTGTTTCTTATGATATTCTGTTAAACAGTAGAAGGCAATATATCTTTATGATAAATTCACTATAATTTAGATAATTTCACATGACTGGCAATAATAAAACCATCTCAAACTTGTTCAGAAGTTAACAGGTACAGGGTAAACTGAAGACATGGAAGCTAGAATATGAATGACAGAGAAATACAGCTGAGATAAATGTTGATCTTTTGTGCTAAAATCAGTAAAGTAACAGACCAATATGGAAGTAGAAAACAAGTGGGGCAGAAAGCATGAAGATCTGCTAAAGACCACATAGAATTTTGTCATTTTTAGTCAATCCTTCATTATCCTCAAGTCCAGAGGGTCCAATAATCTGGTATCAAAAGAGAAACAGGAATTGGGTGTGGTGGCACGTTTCTGTAATTCCACAGGCTCAAGAAGCTGAAGCAGGAGGATCACAAGGCACTAAGTGAGACACTAAACTACTTAGCAAGACTGTCTCTAAATAAAATATAAAAGGGCTAAGGATGTGGCTCAGTGGTTAAGCACACCTGGGTTCAATCTCCCATACGAAAGAAGAAAAAGAAGAAAACAAGAGACAGCTGGGTAAAACTTTACCCACTACTTGTCTGAAGTATTTCATCAGTAGTTTATCGAATACTTTTGGCACTTCCTCACACATAAGAAAGCAAAATGAAAATTTATTTTCTGACTTAGTCATCAAAAATTGGAAACTAAACAAGACCTGCACATACACACATATGCAAAACAACTGTGGAGCATTCTGTTGCTTCATTCTTTCCTCCTCCTCCTCCTCTTCCTTCTTTTTGTTAATGGGGTTTAAACCCAAGGGTGCTTACCCACTGAGCCATATACCTAACCCCTATCTATCTATCTATCTATCTATCTATCATCTATCTATCATCTGTCTATCTATTTTGAGAGAGGGTCTTGCTAAGTTGCTTAGGTCCTCACTACGTTGCTGAGACTAGGTTTGAATTTGCAATCCTCCTGCCTTGGCCTTCCAAATTGCTGAGATTATAGGCATGTGCCACCATGCCCAGCTGTAGCTTCATTCTTAAGCCTAAATTGAAAATTAAGGGTTATTAGACATTTCCACAAAGTCTGCACCTTGCTGTACAATGGTAATGTATCATTGTATTCCTGATGATACATTATCTTCCTATCACCAGGAAGACCAGTAGCTGTCTACATACCTAGTACTTTTACTTCACCTAATTCTCACTCACACCAGATGTATTAGTCTGTGAGACTCAAGAGGCAAAGTACGTAATTGTTGCTTAGGTCCAAACATGTCAGCTCATACCGCCAGGTCCACCAAACCACAATTCAGTGGTTTGTTAAAATGTCAAGACAGAAACAACAATTTATAATTTCATATAGGTTCCAAAGGATGAAGTAGGAAGGAAAGAAGACTAGGCCTAGAATCATTTTTCCTTATTAGACAAGATCAGCCTAAACTTCATGTTAACTTCTTACTCTGTTTTTATCATAAAAAGTCATACACCCTTTATACAAACCAACACACGGATTAAAACTCACATGTGCATTTTGCTGAAAGCTGAACATTTTTTGTGTACCTATTGTCCATTTGTATGTTATCTTTTGAGAAATGTCTGTTCAGGTATTTTGCCTGTTTCAAATTCAGATGATGATGATGATGATGATGACGATGACTGAATTGAGTTCCTTATATATTCTGGATATTAGCCCCAATCAAATGCATAATTTACAGATATTTTCACACACTATATCACTTCAATTTAATGATTATTTTCTTTGCATAGAAGAATACAAAAAGAAATTTTAGTTTGACAAAATATCATTTTTCTACTTTTGCTTTTATTTATTGTTAATACAACTATAACATTTTCTTTTAAATAAATACCACTTTTTAAATTTTATAATTTAATAACCTTTTATTTATCATCATAACAAATTTGCAGCGTTTCGAGACACAAATCTCAGTGTTTCAAGATAATGTCTTATCCAAATGTCCTTGCCCAGAACAATGTCATGAAGAATTTCTCTTTTATTCTAGTTTCATACATTCAAATCTTAAGTCTTTAACCCATTTTGAATTAACTTTTGTATATTGTAAGAGGTAGGGAGCAAGCTTTATTCTTCTGCATGTGGTTTAGAAAGATTATCAAAATGACAAAAAAATATCATCACATCCTGGCAAAGGTCTGAATAAAGGGCAAAACTTACACTGTTGTAGAGAGTGCAAATTAGTATAACAATTATGGAAAATAATTTAGAAGTTCCTCAAAAACCTAAAAATAGACTACTACACGATCCAGAAATCCCCCTACTTGGTGTATAGCCCAAACTGAAATCAGTATGTTGAAAAGATATTTGCACTCTCATGTTTACTACAGCACTGTTCACAATAGTCTACTTTTAGGAGGTTTTGCTTTATATAATTGATTCCATGTCAATTATTCCATAATTGATAAGAAAAATAATCCCAAACTTCCAAATTAAGTTTGGGGAGTTGTGGAACCCAGACATTGTTCACCAGTCCTCCTCAAGGATTCATTAATTTTCTATTATAATATAACTTTTCTTAAGCTTACTGGGTACTCTTACATTGATACCAAGTATGAGCAGTTTCTGGTTAACATATTTGTTAACTTGTAGGTGCAAGGAAAAAAAAGCAATGTACACACAATTATGTATTGTACCACAGAAAAATAACTGGCTGTGTATCAAGGCTTGTTTTTTATTTTGTTTTGTTTGTATTTTTTACAATTTTTATGTTCTTTAAATCAAGTTTGCCAATTTAATGAATCCTCGCCAATGATTTTAATATGGACATGTTTCTTATTTGGTTGGTTTTACAACCTACTTTCATTCAATATTTGTACAATTCTGTTTTTACCTTCCAAAAGAGTATACTTTGGCATAATGACTCAGATGATTGTCATCTAATATTTATTTTAGGAGTACATGTCTATGATTAGTATGTATCATTACTTTTATTTATTGTTAATACAACTATAACTTTTTGTCTTTTAATTATAAATACCCCTTTTTAAAATTTCATAATTTAATAATCTTTTACTTATCATCATAACAAATTTGCAGGAACTTGAACTATCATCTTATTTAATGCTTTTGGGTTTTCTTTTGTTTTTCATCCATGTAATTTTTTCTTTGCTTATTTGTTTCAAGATTTCCTATCCTTCAAACAGCATTGCTCCTAAACCTATGTAGATACTGTTCCTAAAAATATTACTTTTAAAAGTATTATTTTTATTAATATGTTGACAAATTACAGTTGTATCATCATTATGAAATAAAATTTGATGTTTTTATATAAGTACATAAGGTGGAATGATTACATCAACCTAAGTAATATACCTCTTATCTCACATACTTGACATGTTTTTGGCAAATGTGTTTGCTAGCTTTTGTCACTTCGACAAATACCAGAGAAAAATAAAAAATAACTTAGAGGAGAAAAGACTTATTTTGGCTTGTATTTTCAGATATTTAAGCCTATGGTCATCTGGTTTTATTGTTTTGGGCTGAAGTGAGGCAGAATATCATGGTGGAAAGGCATGGCACAGGAAAGGTTCTAAGCTCCTGACAGCCAGTATACAAAGAGACAGAGGAAGGAAGGGGCCACGAACAAGCTATAGTCCCTAAGCTTATGCCCCCAGTGGCCTACTTCTTTAACTATGCCCCACCTGCCCACAGTTACCACCCAGTAATCCATTCACATTATTTAACCATCAGATAGATTAGTCCACTAATGAGATTAGAGTTCTCATTATCAAACAATTTCCTGAAAGCCCCACTTGTAGACATTGCTTCATTGTCTTCAACACATGATCTTTGGGATATATTTAAGATCAAAACCATCACAGTGGTATATTTCAAATTTACTTAGTTGTTTTCAAATATATACATAATATATATATGTGTGTGTGTATATATATATATATATATATACACAATATATACGTAATAGTCAATAACAATACATTTGACTATAGTAAATCTCCTGTGTAAAAGGTCTCAAATTTAGTCCTTCTGTCTAGCTAAAGTAACTCCCTTGCTACTTATCTACTCCCCCATGACCATCATTCTACTCTCTACTTATATGTACTTTACGATCATGTGATATTTCTCTTTTTATGCCAGGCTTATTTCACATGGCAATAAAAGGAAAAATCCTCAGTTTAGAGTAGAACATTGTGTAACTG
>PVHX01026036.1:0-21397 GCA_004024805.1 Geosciurus inauris
TTGACCCAGCTATCCCACTCCTTGGCCTATACCCTAAAGACTTAAAAACAGCACACTACAGTAAAGCAGCCACTTCAATGTTTATAGCAGCACAATTCACAATTGCAAAACTGTGGAAGCAACCCAGATGTCCTTCAATAGATGAATGGATAAAGAAACTGTGGTATATATACACAATGGAATATTATTCAGCAATAAAGGAGAATAAAATTATGGCATTTGCAGGCAAATGGATGGAACTGGAAAGCATTATGCTAAGTGAAGTAAGCCAATCCCAAAAAACCAAATGCCGAATGGTCTCTCTGATTAGTGGATGCTGATGAATAAAGGAGGTGGGAATGGGAAACATAAGAGAAATAGAGAAATACTGGACGCGACATAGGGGAGGCGGGGGGCAGGAAAGGGGAATGGGTATAGTAAAGATAGTTGATAAAAAATATATATAAATATATATATATAAATATATATATATAAATATATATATATAAATATATATATATACTGTTCATTGAAAGTGCATATAAAGATGTTTAATATGAAGAATGTAATCTGCTTATAATTTTGTGCAAAGTAAGAAAAATTATGATTGTAACAATTTTTTTTCTATTTGCCTCAACAAATGTTTTCAGTGAATAGTGTGTACAGCTTCTGAAAATTTGTTTTTTTCTGTTATGTATTAAAATTCAACTTTTGAGAAAAATAAAAAATAAAAATTAAAAATTAAAAAAAAATTTAATTTATTCCCATCTTATTCCTAAGGATTGGGAAAATTTATCTTATTCCTAAGGATTGGGAAGATTTTCTGATATGTGTTATTGAAAATGCTTTGTACCCCTTTAGTTTGTATTTTGGTATCTTTATTTATGCCAGTGATTCTTAGATTTGGTCTTTGAATATTATCCCAGATTTCTTGATATTCTGGTCATGGTCTCTTACCATCTTTTCTTTATTGTTAATGTTAAGATTACTTTGTCTTCACAGCCTGAGAATCTGTCTTCAAAGTAGTCTAATCTATTGGTTTTGCTATCAACTGAATTTTTAATTTGATTTAGTGAATCTTTCATTTTCACAGTTTCTGTTGGTCTTATTTTTCCATAATCCTTATCTCTTTATTGAAATGACCTTTCATTTCCTGTCTTTTCTCTCTAAGTTCATTTCTTCTTTGTTGTCAATGGAATCAGTGTTGTGTGCTGTTTGGGGTGTTTTTTCCTCCTTGATTTATTCATATTGTTTATATGTCTACCCATCTTCTTGGATTATTATTGCTTGTACTTTTATGCAAGGGGCTTTTTGGTGAGTTTCTCTCTCTCAAGTGTTGTGGGCTGGGCAAATATTCAGGTATTGGTAGTCCTATTCAACATATATCCTCTGCTTTGCAAAGTGGTATCAACGCCACTTTGAGAGAAGATACTAAATCCTATTAATTACAATTAATCCTATTAAAACAATTACTTCAGAACAAACCATCATACTAATGAACTTTAAGGATAAAAATCTTGTTAAAATTGTCTCCACAAGGAGTATGGAGATTCCTCAAAAAACTAAGTGTGGAACTACCATTTGACCTATGTATTCTACTCCTCAATATAGATCCAAAGGATTTAAAATCAACATACTATAATGCTACAGCCACATCAATGTTTATAGCAGCACAATTCACAATAGCTAATCTATGGAGCCAACTTAGGTGCCTTTCAACTGATGAAGAGATGAAAAAAATGTGGCATATATACACAGTGGAGTATTTCTCAGACATTAGGCAGAATGCCTTTAAGATATTTGCCAGTAAATAGATGGATCTGGAGACTATAATACTAAGTGAAATAAACCAATCCCCAAAAATTAAAGGTTAAATGTTTTAACTGATATATGGACGCTAACCCACAATAAGTGGGGGGAGGGAGAGACTAGAAGTTCAACAGAGTACACAAAGGGGAATGAAGGGAAGGGAAGGGGTGGGAGATAGAAAAATGAAAGACAAAGATGGAATGAATCTGACATAACTTTCCTGTGTACATATATGAAAATACCACAATCAGCCTTACCATTGTGTATATCCACAAGAATGTAATCCTAAATAGAATAAGATATATTAGATGCTTGTAAAATTATATCAAAATGGATTCTACTGCCACGTATATCTAAAAGGAATCAATAACAAATAAAATTAAAAAAGAAAATGTTCTCCATAGTTCCTCTAATTCAGGTATAAAATTCTAATAATAATCTGAAATAGGTTAAGAGATTACTTATTAAAGATAGTAAAATTACTATTACATTGTATAGTTGCTTAAAACTGGAAGAGAAAAAGTGGGCAAAGTAAAGAGAAAGAAGAGGTAGAAAATAATGCAAATTAAGATATAAATAAGAAAAACACGGGGGCATTTGAGGCAGTAGAATGTAATGCAAGAGGGAAAAGATGGACTAAGGAGCAAGTGTAAACCTCAGCTCAGAAAACAAAGATAAATAGAATGATTCTAGTTAATACCCTGAAACATTAGAAGAAATACAATCAAATGGATTGCAGGCACAATAATGAATAATAGGGGAACATCTATCAATTCAAAATGAAAAGTAATATGTGAGATAAAAATTAACATTAGAACTATATAAATTACCTATGCTTGCTGGAGAAATTTCTCTTTGAGATTTCCTGGTTTGAATTTCATCAGTATTTTGGGCCTATATAGAAGATTCTTACTACTCTTCCACTTTACCTCTATGTTTCTCTGGGTATGGAGGTAGTGATCATACCAGCTCACCTCTAATGCAATTTCAGGGGCCCCCTTCTTCTCATCGCTGGGTCTGGGTATCTAATAGCTTTCTGTTGTATCAGAGATTGTGACTTAGTAGCCCACTTGTTCCCTGTTAGAGGATGTAGTCTCATATGCCTTCTTGAAGAAAAGCTCTGTGTATCCAGTACTGTCAAATCCCGTGTGAGCTACACTGTGCATATTTTAGAGTGTGCCAGGTGTAGCAGTCTTATGTAGAGGTATTGTAGACTCTTTTATGTAGCATTGGGAGGCCTATGGATGGGGATGTTCAGGGAAGCTGTTCTCTCTGAGAGTGCACAGATCACAGGTTAATGGGCTTATATCGAGCACACAGGGTGGTGACTGGTGTCTGTGGGGTGCTCCTCTGTAAGCTCTTTGTGGAGTGTATTGTCACTGTGTATGTTCAAGGTTCTCTGCTGGCTGCTTGAGGTTATCATCAGGAATTACCTTCTCTGGGTCCATGTATCTGAATGAGAATTGAGTTGACTGGCAATTCTTGGACTTGCAGCTATGGATCCTCCCAGAAGTTTTGGTGTACACAAACTACTTCCCTGGTTAATATACATTTCCTATCAGTCAATTCTTATTTGTCAGCCCTGGGGCCCGATCCTGTATGTTTGTATGGTGCTGTGCTGAATCTGTAGCTGTTTCTGTTGGGCAAGGGAGCATAAGGGGCAGGGCTACAGGTTGTTTCGCTGACTGCTGTGGGATGCTGTAGGTACCTCCCCTCCTCCACAGAGCTTTCTTTAAAGTAGAACAGAGCTTGGTGGCCATCTGCAAGGGTGGGACCTGTGATTGCAGGTGTGGTCTGTGGTGCAGATGCATCTGCCCTGGATGATATAGATCACTGGGGTACTGCCTCTGTGGCTAAGAATTAATAAGTTGGCCTGCCTGCATCTGATCTCCTACTACCCACAGTTGTGAATCACAGGCACCTACTCCCTTCTTCTGGGACTTTTTTTTGGAATAGTGCTAAGCATTTGTTGTTTGCAACTGTGGAACCTATGGGTATAGGCTTTCTCTGGGCTGTCTGTGGCATAGAAGCCTCTACTCTGGTACAGCTCACAGTGGAGATAGAATGTAGTTAACCCATCTTTGCCTAAGCTTCTGTGGCAGCTGTGTGGAATTCTGGGTTGAGGTTAGCACTCCCCAGGAGTAATTAGCTCTTAGGTCAGATCCACACCACTCACCTTGTCTGAGGTGGGGAGGACGGCACGTTCCAATAACTTTCAGCTCACAGTGATCCCTCCACAAGTTCCTTCTGAGACAATCCATTTTAGAGGTATTATTTCCGATTTTATTTGGTGATATCTGAAAGTAGAAAGAAGCTGTGTTGATTTAATTTCTTCTAGAGAGGACGGCTAGCTATTGACCCTACGAAATGGCTGCTCCGCCTGACACAACTTTTAGTCTACAGTTTGGGTTAAACTGTTTGATCACCTTCATTTCTTTGCTGTTCCTGGTCTACTTTTCTTTCCAGCTTTTGTTAAGAAAGTAAGCCTGGACTTTTTCCTTCCCTCTTTCTCGTTGTGTTACTCCTCCCCCCGCATCCCCCAGGCCGGCCTGGTAGGGTTTGCAGTCAAGGAATTCTGCCTTTATTTTCTACTCTTGTAACCAATGTCCAAGTCCCTCCAAGTCTCAAACCATCTAATATTGAGAATAACCCAGCTCTCGGGTCATTCTTTCACTCTTCCCTTCTGGGCTGTGGAGGCTGCCTAGAGGCACTAGGTAATCTTCTCCATCCTTCATAATACTATCTTTTAAGGTGACATTCCTGAATGAGATGCAAAGTCTGGGCCAAGGAGCTATATATTATCTGATTATTGGGGAAGGAGGAGGTGATAAACATTAGGATAAAAGAAAGGCACCCTGTACAGAGAAGAAATGGAGATTTATGGGTAGGTTCAAGAACCAGTTATAAAGAAGAAATGAATTCTGCTGCAGATACTTAAGATTTCAGATTTCATTTTTACACTGCCTCATTTTCTTAACATTTTATTGCTATAGTTTAGCCTTTTGGTTTGAAAATCTTATCAATCTTTGTGAGCATCATTTTTTTCCAGACATTAGACTGAATCAGGTAAGTAGCAAAACCTTGATAATTTAATAGTGGAACAGAAAGAGAATGTAGATTTAATTTTATGTAAATATTGCGGCCCATCATTTTTAAAGCACTAAATATATTCTTTTTCCAAAATAAATATATTCTTTTCTCCAAAACAAAGTCAGAGCAGGATTTGTAACCTGGAATATCTGTCTGAATAGCACAGAGAAATTACCTATTATTTTTCCCAAACATACTTATGGAAGAAAGAAAATTCCTTGACCTCTAGCATCTCACACCTGCCAACAGAAAGTTAGACCAGATATTCAGTAGAATCAGAGGAATATAGTTAAGAAACTGCAGAAAGAGACTGGATGTAATCTGTAACGGCTCACTCAACCCATCTTCTCTCAGGCTGGAACTCAGGAACTTTCTTGAGATGATATCATAGCAATACGAAAAGAGATGACACTAGCAGGACCATGATGGAAACTTTCTCCTGGAACTGACATACATGAGTTTTATCAATTTCTTAGAAAGAATAAATTGGAAATACTATTCAAACAATAATGTTTGCTATTAAGTAAAATTCTGGTCTATCTATCCATCCAAGTATGCAGAGAAAAGTTGACTATTTAGAGAACAATGTATTATTTATACCATAGTATAAATTCATCCTTTAAGTAACTCACTTATTGGTGTATTATTTCTAAATTAAATTAATTCTTCCAGAGTGGTCTCTGTTCAAGCCTGTATTTTTTGAGTACACCATGGATTTCATCAATATAGCCTCAATCATCTTTCAAAGATTTCAAGCAAGATTCAACAAATGGTTTTGCAGATCAAACAAAAATATTTTGTATATAAAAATTTTATTTAATTGACATGAAAGGCAAAAGTATCATGCCTAAATTATGGATCAGTATGCAACATTTTAACTTGATAATTGAAAATTCATAAATCTTTCTCCTAAACAAATAAACAAGAGAAAAATCCTAACCAAAGTCAAAGCAATAAACATTTCTACAAATTTTTAACAATTTGATTTTGCTCATGTTACTGTCTAAATAAATTTTGAAATTTACTACTATGAGAAGCTTTATAAAAACTGAAAACACAAATCACATATCAAAGAAGAAATGCCAAGCAAAGAATTTGCTATTTTCTCAAGCAATTATCACTCACAATATATCTCTTTGCAACTCAGATAAACTAATTTTGAATTAAATATATAAGGAGCAGATAGTTTTCTGAGAGGTGTTTTGGCATCTCCTGCTCTATAAACTAAGTGTTTTAAGAAACACAAAATCTATGGAAAAGTTTGAAATCAGAAGATTGCATCAATAAGCCTTGATGGCAAGATTTCTCCAAGTCCTAATGCATTTAGAAATTATAGTTCTATATTTGAAGGACAAACTTACCCCTAAACTCATGTTTGCTAGAACAGTAAGCTGTACTGATCTAGTCCATGCACGTGAAATACAAACAGGTAACATTAGTTTCATATCATTTGCTATTTAGTATTCTGATTTGTTTGCTGCTTGCTTCCTTGCTTTTTATTTGTTCAGCTCAGCTCTGCTTACCAGTTTTCTTTGTTTTTAGCACACTGGAACTAATATCAGAGTTAGAACACAAAAAACATTAAACATTTCATGGTGTTATGCCAATATTAGAATAGTGGAAAGTTGGTAATAATATTAAATGCTTATTAAGCAAAGTTAATATATTTCAGAGGAGATATGAAAAAAAGTAAAAATTACAATAAAATATTCACCAAGAACCAATTCTTTCAATACTATTGTAGACATATTTTAAATTTGTCCCATGATCTCTGCCTTCTGGTATTTGTATCCTTGTGCATTCCCTCCCCCCTTAAACATGGCAGGACTATGCCTTGCTTTTAACTATAGACTATGGCAAAGATGAGACTCCTGTGATTATGTTACATTACATAAAGACTCAGTCTTGCTTACAGACTCCCCTTGCTGGCTTTGAAATCACAAGATGTCATGAAAACTAAAATGATAAGAAATTAAATATTGCCAACAATCGTGTAAGAAGGGAAGTGTATTTTACCATGGTAGAATCTCCAAATGAGAAACTAGCTCATTATATCCTAAGCAGAAGACTCAGCTAAGCTATACCCAGACATCTGATCTACAATAACTCTGAATTACTAAGTGTGCATTTTAAGGCACTAAGCTTATAATAATTTATTATGTGTACTAATACAGTTCTACAATCAAAAAGATTTAAAATGTAATGTTTCATTTTAAAAGTATGCTAGTATAAATCACTTGAATAAATACTGATGGTGGAATGAGGACTGGAAATGATGTAGGTAGCATGACAGAACTATGAGAAACCTGCACTGACACCTTAAAGGAAGAGTAATCATTAACACTTTAACACACAAACAAAACTATAGTGTTTTTAGGTTCAAATGTCCAAAGCATCAATTGGTTCCAGAATTGCTAGCCTTTTGTATGTACCATGAGAACATCACTGTTTTCCTAGTTGCTTGACTTAAAGTTTCAGAGTTCTTTTTTTAAATTTTTTTTAGTTGTTGATGGACCTTTATTTTATTTATCTGTATGTGGTGCTGAGAATCAAACCCAGTGTCTCACACATGCTAGGCAAGCACTCTACCACCAAGCCACAACCCCAGCCCTCAGAGTTCTCTTAACCTCTTTTTAACACCAAATGCTGGTCATTAGGTATCCATTGGCCTATAACATCTGACCTCTCCTTTTCACGTGAATTTAACCCTCTGAGTCTTCATCACTCCTAATCTACGTTAGTACATACTAACTTGTCTTCAAGCTTCATTTATTGAGCAAAAACTCTGAAAGCACCTGCCATGTGGCAGAATGCTCAATAAAACACTGTATAAACTGTTGTCAGAGTATCTCTCTAAATGACAAACCTGTCAAGTAAAAAATCTGTCAAAGGCAACCATTATTAAACAGAAGTTGTCTGACTTTACACTTCAGTTAACTTTGAGCTAATCAATCCATTTAATTAACCTAGAAGAACCAACTATTTTATTTAGCCAACTAAGAAAAATAATAACTACTTTCATAAATTATAATATATCTTAACATTAAAAAGTAAACTGTTAAATACAGTTAGTTTAACTTTAAAATGCAGATAGTGGTAATAAAATGGTAATAGTGCTTACCCAATGGAGATATTGTAAGAATAAATGAAATACGGATGAAACCCTGGAAACAACACATAGGACATAATAAACATTCAATAAATTGTAGTAATTCTTATTTCTATTCTTATTTAAATTTGGATTATAATAAAGCATTATTTTTCAAATAAACAAAATTAGTTAAGAAGGATACTGTCTCAGTATAAAAGAGTCCTTTTAAGAAAAGAGAGTTGATAAATTTGTACTGATAGACAAATGCACAGAAATTATTTAGGAAACTGTCATACTAACTCAGGAATATGAACTATGACCTTTAACATGCTAATAAAAACTCACTTTTAAGATATATTGAAAAATCCATATGTGAACCTGATGATTGAATTTGTGCGAAATGTAATGAAATAGAGATTTCAAGAATGATGGTTTCTGTATTCAAAGCATGGGAAACACCACAGCTCATCACTGACATTAACCAAGGTGAGCATTACAGGAAAAGAGATGTTAAATTTAGTCTTGGACATCATAAGTTTGAGGTGATAAAGAAATTCCAGATAGTGATAGCCAATAGGAACCAGAAGGATTTCTCTGTCTCTTGATTGAACAGCTTAGGGGCAGGGACTTTGTCTTGTTCATTTTGTTGTTTCTTTAATATAGTCCCTTGTGCTAAGAAATATTCAATAAAAAATTTAACTCAATTGACAGATCTATTTTGGAAAGGTCAGAAGGCCAAAGAAAAAGAGATGCATTAAGTATCAAATGTCTGTTCTTTTCTTTTCAATCAAAATTCATCAGAGACTAGAAATACTCACAAATGTTTACCACCTCACCAATCAAGAACAGAAATAGTAAGTGTTGCAATGAATAGGATTAATCCAGAACCCTATAGGTCTTTCTGAAGTCCTTGAATGAGTCTTTTTAAATAATTTAACATTATTTTTATTTAAATAAAGAAGTCCTTAATGTCAAATATTTAGCTTGCTCCCATTTATCTGTCACTTAAAATAAACTGAAATACTCAATATTTTGAAACCTTTCCAAATGAAATCTCTAAGCACGGTCAGGCCCTTCCCCTGTAGGGTAGATTGCTTTGTGTAGTTCACGTTATATCTATGAAATCCAATTTCTGCATAAACCCTGTGATCAGACTTTATAATCTATTTCCCACATTAGCCAGACTCTTTAATATGGCCTTCAGTCAGAATTATTTGATCTCTTTAACTTTAAGCTTCTGAAGATAGACACAGGAATCCAACCTGTCTCTCTTAAGCCGTCAATTGTCATTTAAATACAAGAACTTTTTTTTAGCAGTCATTATCAAACCTCAAATGCAGAAAATTCCCTAAGCTACACCTACAAAAATCTAATTGCATTTCTCAGACCATCTGTAAAAAGAATCATCCCCAATTTAATGGTCATGGTCCCTGCAGAAATTTTGGGAGAATGTGATAGATTAGGTTCAGAAGAAAGTGGCTAAACCCTAAAATTGCACTGAATAAAATCTTACCCATATATATAAATTCTGACATATTTAGTTGAGATGACTAAATGGATGTTTCCCTGAGATATAATTTGAATTACATTCTACTCTATATTTAAAAAAAAAAAAAAAAACTTTAGTTCTTTTGGAAAAGGGTATTTATAAGACCACAAAAGAAAATCAGACTAAGTCAGCTCAGTCACTACAGTTCATCAGTGTTATTTGTATTGTTCATTTCCAAATATTAAAAAACAAAGGTCTAAGCAATTTTAATCAATATTATGACTATTATATCTCTCTCTGCCTTAAGTATCTGTCTTTTCAGGTGCTTCAGAGTGTCAGAAATGTCATTAATAGACCAAGACATTCCATATAGCTTTCTTTTTTTTTTTAATTTTTTTACTTGTAGATGGACACAATGTCTTTATTTTATTGCTTTGTATGTGGTGCTGAGGATTGAACCCAGGGCCTCACACATGCAAGGCAAGCACTCTACCACTGAGCTACAATCCCAGCCCCTCCATATAGCTTTCTAACTCATCTAGATTTCCACATTGAGGTCAGAAGACAGATATTGTACATTTTCTTTTCATTTATTCATTTCTACGCAAAATACTAAGAACAAATACAAAAATGAGAATTGTCCTTGTTTCCTGGGCATGTGCGTTTCTATCTAAATTAAGAGTGTGGAGACTGCATTTTGAAATGGAAGTCCTATAAAGGACCCATCACAGTCTCTCATACCAACAATATTCTGATCTCAAATAAGACCAGGTGATCTTATCATCTGCTTAAAATCCAGCTGGCCAGACCTTTGTTGGAAGACCTTAAGGTCATTCTTCATGAAATGTCATTAAAGAATTGCTTCTATCTGGTTTCTCTGTAGTTCCTTCATTCTCTTTCCACATATCCTCAATCAGCTTTGCCTCTCGTTATTTAATAATAAAAATGAGCAAAATATATTAGCCAAGCTTGGCTTCTGCCTGTTCCTCAAAAAATACTAAACACTCCTATATTAAACTCTTGTGTGACTTATTCATGTTCCTGGAACAACCCCCATCTACGATCTAATCTGTGGGTAGGTCTTGAAAGCTTGCATTTCAGACTATTCCTGACCAGTTTATGAGAAACACCCAGTTTCCTATTGTATCTTTATGTTCTGAGTAGTCTTTGTAACCAGTATTCTCCCTCCTTTGTCGGAAATCCTCTTTTCAACACATAAACTAAAAACAGAGATTGCATCTCCTTTGTCCTTGCTCATCCCTGCGTCTACATCCTTGTAGAACAGTGCGTAACACATATTGAGTGTTCTATAAATATTCGTTGGATGAAAAAATGAAATATGTTATTGCAGGAATAGTCCACAATGAGGTCTGCTGAAATATTACATCCTATTATTAAGTGCTGGGATCATATTTTGACCTTCCGTCTGGTCATGATTCAGACTATGTCATAAGGTCTGCAAACATTAGTAAACAGTAGTGAAACAACACATCTGATGTAAGATAGCTAGCAATTTACCACCACGAACATCAGCATTTGCTCCATCTTCACAAACAGAACAATTTTCTGATCGCCATGTGACTTTAAGAAAGGCTGTCAACTTGATTACTGGAAAGTGTCCCCTGAACTGAAAATAACATCACAGCATATAATTCTGTCCCTGCAGCTAAAATGGCCTGGAAGTTTCCTTGCCACCAGCCATGCCAGGCAAGCTTTCCCCCAGCAGGCTGTGGACTGCAGTTAAAATTATATGAAGTGTCAACAACAAAAGGCTCAGATGACCTGTCTGAATAGGAGAAGGAGATTTAACCATATCCCTGGAATACCTGGAACGTTTTGTTTTTGTTTTTGTTTTTGTTTTTGGTCTTTGGGTCCTGAACAGGGAAGCACTTATTTGGAGACATGTAGATTCCAAATCAGAGGTGGAGGTGGGGAAGGAGGGCAGAAATCAAATGAGCACATCTTTATGGAAATACCTTATCTGTACCACTCCTGCTTCCTAGGCATCCTGCCAGTTTGGGTGATCACATCAATATTTATAGCACACCACACCAGGGTGCCCATTTTCCCCAGCAGGGGCGATTAATATGTGATATCAATATCTATGACAAGACACATTTTATTTCTGTCAACAAACAAAAAGGATTCTACTTTTTCTGTCAGCTGAATACTCAAGCCTTTTATTTTGCACAATAAACCATCTATAGCTGGAGCTGAAAGATAGATGTTGAACTATAGTCAATTCTTTAGTTCTTTGTTTTTTTTTTTTCAATTGTCAGGTAGCCCATCCAAGGCCTGTATCAAAAACAAGGTATTCTACTTTGGCTGGGGATAGACAAGAGGGTGGGGAGAGGTGCAAGGAAAATTCTCCCGTTGTAGATTTCAGGAAAGGTATTTAGCACTGAGCTATAAACAGTGGGTAACAAAGTAGGGGTGTTTTCTGGAGGAAATCAACAACACAGGTGAAGATGAGAAGTAAAAGCACTAGACCTTTTCTTTTTGAATAGTGCTTTCTTTTTAATTAAACATGCTAAGCAATGTTAATTTCTTTGAGTTATGATTAGGGGAATAAAGTGAATCTCTGAAGGTCCCATTTATTAAAAAGAGCTTTTGTAATTTTCGCCTTCAGAAAAAAGAAAACAAGGACTAGTTCTTAAATAAGAGAAGGGTGTGGTTTTATTTTTTGTAGAATGGTAAGCTTTACTAAAGAGTGAGAAATGTGTGACCCAGAGCTGCTGATAATGTGGCTGGGTGCTGCTGAAGGTGTTCTTTGTAAAAGAGTAGGCTGAGCAGAGGCTGTGGCTGTGGCTCTCCTGTTCGTGCCAGATGAACCCACTTTAGTGCCACATTCCCATTCCCAGAAGTGAGTGGGT
This sequence comes from Geosciurus inauris, assembly GCA_004024805.1. Taxonomy (NCBI): domain Eukaryota; kingdom Metazoa; phylum Chordata; class Mammalia; order Rodentia; family Sciuridae; genus Geosciurus; species Geosciurus inauris. The sequence goes on from PVHX01026036.1 coordinate 12,332, forward strand.
GTGATCTCTTCCTGGACCATAGGATCCCAGACAACATATTCTTGTGTCTAGTGAGGTTTTATTATTAATGTTAATGAAAAATCCATTGAAGCCATAAATATCAAAATAGTCATGGCATTAGTAGGATGATCCAGTTTCAATGCACATATACCAGCCCCAAAGTGAGTTCTTGCCCCTAATTATTAAGCACACTGACTCCTTATAAAACAGCAACATATTATCAGCCATGTGATTTATGCAATTGATTAGAAAAATGATGTAATTATGTATACACATATGTATATATGTATTAAGAGCATCTTATGTTCTCAGTACTTCTGTTACATTATATCATTTAATTATACTAATTAATCCATTAGGTAAAGTATTTTATTACATCCAGTAGAGAGAAGGAGAAATAAAGTCAGACTAAACAATTCACCTAAAGTTGAACAAATAGGAAGTAGTGTCACAGGAACTTAGATATAGATTTCTCTGACTCTGAAGTCTTTTAGTCTTAGATACAACCAAAGTTGTCTTAGTCTTTGATTACCCCAAAGACTAAGCTTATGCTACCGAATAATTTATTCTGAGCAGTTGTTGTTTTCTTATATATGCCATGGGAGAGAGTGTGCCCTGGAAATGTTGGACTTTGCCATCAAATGCTTACAACCTTAAGAAATAAGGCAAAGAAACATGAATAAAATAATTCAGATAATAATTGAATGCTGTTAAAATGAATTCAAGAGTCAGTCTGATATTCCATATAGAGTCAGAGATTTGAAATCAGAAACATGAGTTTAAGCATAGGTTTGTCACTTATTTCTAAATGACTTGAGGCAAATTAGTTCTGTCACTTATTTATATATGACTTGAGGCAAATTACTCATCTCTGATCTACTCTGTTGGGAATTTTTCTCCCGTCTGAACTAGACTTATATATGAGTCCTGCATATTCTGTATATGAAAACAAAAAGAGGTCTTTCATTCAATGTATCTTCAAATAAAAGGGAACATGGAACCTAGCTTGAGTTCACTTCTGAGTGAAGATAACATTAAAGACAACCCTGAGGTTGAGCACTTTTTTTTTTTTTTTTGTCTTTTTTTGTTTTTGTTTTTTACCAGGAAGGTCCCTGTGCCTCCTAGAGGAAAGCAGCAAAGGCCCTGGTGCCAAGGGAGCCAGCCACAAAGCAGCTGAGGAGAGCAGAGAAATCCATCAGAGCAGAGGCATCACTTGGGAAGGAGCTATCAGAACCTGCTTCAACATGTGCAGGACTGGGGATGAGAGAACAGACAGAGTAAGGTAACACATATCTAAGTACTTAACTTTGTGAATAGAGCTTGTGGACTGTCAAGTTAAATATCTTCTATATTCCTACTTTTATAAGATCCTCAACTTAAGAGCACCTGGAATAAATGACCACCTGGACTGATGGTCTGCAGCTCACTTCTGTTCTCTCCCACCGAGGCTCTGTCTAGCACTGGAGGTAGCCTGTCAAATGCAATGTGGACACCCCAGCCTAAGTGCCTAAATTTCTTTATTACACCCCCACAGATGACTCCCTTGAGTACTCCTTAGGCCTATGGGTGCCAGAGTGATCAGTCCTCAGAAGGATAGCTAGGTAAGAGCTGGCAAGGGTGCCTTTTCTATAGCAGGCAGAAACCCACAGGGAGAATAAGTATAATGACTACAAATAAGCTAGCCCTTTGCAGAAATCTTCCCAGAAGCAAAAGGAATAAGTTATAAAAGGCAAACATTATTTATGTTACAAGTTGTTATAACTTTAGCATTTGGCACAAACATTTGTGAAGAAATAACATCTATAAAGTCCCTCCCACTAGTTCAAAATAATGATTGTATCCCTAACATCTAATTCTAGACATGATACATGTATTTAACATGATTTATAAACATTTATCAAATAAATACATAAATAGAGAAGTCATGTGCTAGAGTCAAATATTATTTGAATTAGCTTTTTGTTATTGCTGTTCCTGGAAATGAACCCAGAGGCATTCCCCAGCCCCGCCCGCATTTTTTTTTTTTTTTTTTTTTACTTTTTATTTTGAGACAGGGTCTCACTAAATTGCTTAGGGCCTCACTAAGTTGTTGAGGCTGGCTTTGAACTTGGGATCTTCCTGCCTTATCCTCCCAAGCCGCTGGTCAGAACTTTTTTTAATCAAATCATAATAAAAGTGAATGAATGAATGAAATATTCAAGAAGATTAGAGCGCTGTATCTATCACCATTGTATTGTGAGTGACTAAGCAAAGTCAAGAATCAAAATATTTACAGTTCATGGCAGACATTCAAAGATAAATTTATAAATACAACTTCTGTTAGTTGTCCATGGAATTTGAAAGAAGTTCTTTGGGGAATGATTTTTGCAGGTGATTATCTCTGAGGTACAGGCCCAAAGCCTGCATTCCTAGTATCTTCACTAGATTTTTACAGTACTGAGGCAACTCAAAATAAGCAGCATGAATCTCATATAAATTATATGAATCTATAAATGTTATGGTCTGTCAGATTTATTAGTTACAAGTGTTCCCCATCCATAGTTGGATGAAAGCTCCATGTATGATATATATAATGAATCCACACAATCTTTTCTGGTATCACATTAAAAAAAGATAGAATGGAACCAGGCTTATCCTTCTTATATTAAAAATAGAACCCCAGATTATGTATCAGAAAATTTTGTATACCTTTTCCTGGAAAGTATTGACATGAAATGGGCTCAGGGAAAATCTGCAATGAGAAACATATAAGATGCTCTCCTTACGGTTTCTCCTTGGCATCCTCACAATCTGGAAACAGGTATCCTTTGCTCCTCTCTCAGTTTAAGATATAATATTACTATAGTTGCCACTCAGGATTTCAAATGAGACACTTAAGAAAAATCATGAGTTCCTTCTGATATTAAAGCCCAAAGTCAGTTCTTCTGGAGGCATCTTTGCCAAAGAGGCAGACTCTGGAAAGCCTTGGAGAAGGCTGTCTGTTAGGCAATGCTCTCAGGGGGAAAAAAAAAGCCGCCAATAGGGGCGCTTCCTGAGCCCTGTTCCTCATGTTGCAAATAAAACACCCAGCCTTTTACCCAGTGGATTCCCCAGACTTAAATACTGCTTGATATCCCGAGTTGTTCCATCCTGAATAATCACGGCTTGTTCTGCAGTCCGTATGTTATACTTCTCGGCCTTCCTTTGTTTACCGCATGTCTGTCCTGACTGTGCGCTTTCCATACTACATCACCGTATAACCGAAGTGACAAAGATGCTGGTCCCCCAACAACTATTTTAATTCACCTTGTCCCAGTGCCTATGAAGTCAAAGATGGCTTTAAAACACGTCATTTCAGTCAGTTACCACTAGATGGAGGTACAAATTTTGAAGTGCTGGATAAATGTTCCCTGTTTGCATATCCTGAAAGGTAATGATACAAAGTAAGGTGTACTATTGTTAGGTTCTTTCACGTCTGGAAATCCTACTGCATTGAAGATTACTGAATCCATGTGCAGTGTTTGGCCATTTAAGAAAACACACACACACACACACACACACACACACATATTACATGGACAATGGCAAGTCTCAAAATAGTAAAGTTTTATATTAGATCTAAATATAGGTATACATTGAAAGGTTTTCAATTTCAAAATAAATGCTTGTCTGGCCTCACTATAGTCAGAGAGAATTCATTTTATATTATTTAAAATGCCTTTATTGCTTGCTAAAATGTGATAATGTTTGTGGAAATTAAGATGGAAGTAAGGGATGTATCTAGGCAAAAGGAGGTGATGCTTATTTTGAGAGCATATATAGAATCCTCATGATTTTGCCTCACCCCCACCACATACACTTCTTATAAAAATTTACTTTAAAATGCATTTGACAGTCATGTATACTGAACTGTAAATAATGAACAATATGCTATGTGCTAACTTATGCAGGGAAATTGTTTATAAACAGACCTATGATATTCAGCTTAAGTAAGTCTTTAACAATGGGATTTTAAGTATTTGCAAATTTATAGATAGAAACTGAATGATTTTCTCTTGAACCCTGAAATCATTCACAAAAAAAGACAGCTCATACTGAAATGCAGAAAGATTGTGATTGATTTCCTTTTTCTTCACAATGGCATTTGGTACAATGCTCCTGGGTGTGTGATGACTTGGAGAAGGGTAGTTACCTGTGTGACTTCTCAGCATGGGGTGGAAGCTGTCTAGAGAAACCATGTAGTCCATCTAGAAGGGAAAAGGTCCTGTGGACCTGTGCATTTTGCTTCATGAAGGGAAACACTAAAATGGGCTGGGGAGTGTGAATGGATGAAATGAGGAATGCAAATTGAAGAGACTAATAGCTCTCACAGATCTGTGGCACCTTACCTGTCCATCTCTCTCCAGTCCCCCAGAGCCATAGGCTTTTAAAGAAAATGAAATCCGTATTATGAGGAATTGGACTGGGAAAATGGAACATCATGTAAAGGAATTTTCACTAGCCACTCTATCTCTAAATATTTGGAGTGATTAACTTCTTTTCTTTCTCTAGTCCAGGCAACTCATTTAGGAAATGTTACTAAGTTTAAGTAGATGTCTGCTGCCATCTCTGATTGAAAATGCTTTGGAGAGAAAGAAAGGGGAAGGGAGGATCTTATTTCTGTTTGCTAGTAAATGGTCAATATCCACTGGCTAAGCTCACCCCAGCTCCAGTCTGTATTTACTGTGCCCTTGTTCTTGCTTCTTTGCCTTTATTGTTGCTTTGCGATTGACAATCTAATGAGTTTTCTGCTTCTTCTCTTATATAAAATGTCTTATAAAATGAACACGTTTCTGTGAGTCAAGTAGATTGATTACCATTTACTTGAGTTTTTCAGATTCACATGAGCACATGAATGGGTGTGATCTTGTAAAAGCACAGAAAATAACATGGTGTATATGAGCAGTTTACGTATGTCATAGGTTTTCCTAGGAGAAAGAACAACTTAGTAAATTATTCTAAGTAAACTATTTTATTCTTAGTAAACTATTTTATTCAATCACATAGTCAATGAAAATCAAGTGAGCATCTGTAAAGACAGGTGTTGCACACAAAATAGAGCTCTCCTAGAAATTATGGTCTAGTATGAGAAACACCCAAATACAATTTAAAATAAGAATTACTTACACAATGGATGTTTACAATAAAAACAAAGTAAAGCATATTATGAGAACATGTAACAGGAATTAGTTTTGTTGGAGGGAGTCACTTATGATATCTCTGAGAAATCTGCATTTAAAGTAAGACTTTAAAAATGACCAAAAACTACCTAGACCAACAGTTGGAGGGAAAAGGGTCTTGGGTAGGAAGAATAGAGCATATGAAGCCTCCAGTGCAATAAGGCACTTGTATAAATCACTGCTTTCCATGGAAATGATGCCCCCTCTCCTTTTGGATTTCAAAACAATATATGGCTATTATTTCAGAGAGATCCAAATAGGAAATTGATGTCATAGGCAAATCATGATAATGCAAGAACACAATAATTTATAAACATATGTAGGTTGTAGGAGAACACAAAGGATTTTGCAGTTGACCTGGCATGACCAACCATGGAGCTGTTGTCACCCTGACTCAAAAGGAGAAGGTCAAGGGTATCATGGAGCCTGAAAGTGAACATTGTGGAGAAAAGGCTGCCTTATTTGGAGCAATAACTTTCAGCCCAAAGACATAAGCCAGAGTTGGCTCCACAGGGAGGGAGCGCTACTCTCTAATCTCCTGTTGGGGGATCCTGATGACCACCCCCACTAGAAGCCAAAGAGCAGATAAGCCGCTTGATTCAGCCCATACATTTCAGCCTCAGCTGGCAGAGAACAAGATAGGTGGACAGAAATGGTGAGTGGATCTGAAGGAGCAACTAGAAAATGCTGTTGCAGTTAGGCATTTCCACAATGAAGACAAGGTGCTAGGAAATGAGATGACCTTTAGACCAACTACAGTCTCACAAAGCAGAATAAACTAGTACCTCTCCATCCTAATATTCATTCATTTAATGAGATTTCTCCTCTCAACTATTGCTCTGCTCACTTAGATCAGTCTGCTTCTAATAACAATGTAGTTTCCATATTTGCTTCCAGTCATGTACTCTGAGGCTACAGAAACCTGATGAAGCTCTACTTCTCTGTAGGCATCTTTATACCCTGTTTGATTGCTCCTTTTAATATGTTTCTAGTACAACCATGAATATTATCACACAGGATAGGAGTCTCAGTCTATATGGTGCATGAGATTAATCTAGGATGCTTATTGAATGGCAGAACCTCGAGCCCTGATCTGAATCACAAGATTAGGCCTGAAGCCCTAAAATATATATTTAAAGCAAGCATCCTGTTTTGAATGCTTTCACAATATAAAAATGATAAATATTTAAGAAGATGGTCATATAATGATTTCAAAATTGCATAATACATACATACATGCATGGAAACATGTCATGACACCTCATATAAACATACAAAATTTTATATCAATTAAAAAACAATATCCTATATGATTCTGGTGAATGTGATACAAGGAACAGAAGTGAGAAAATCTTAGGTAGTTGCTAGAATAAAAATAGTGTAATTGGGAATTGGTAGATTTCTGAAAAGAGTAGTATATAGAGCAATAATTTTTTAAAAAGAAATTTTGGAAAAAAGGTTTTATTAAAAATATTTTTTTAGTTATCAATGGACTTTTTAAATTTATTTATATTTGGTGCTGAGAATCAAACCTAGTGCCTCACACATGCTAGGCAAGCGCTCTAACATTGAGCCAGGACCCCAGCCCTGGGAAAATGTTTTTAATGTCTAAATGGAAACAGAATTTACAGTGATTTGCTAAATTTATAGCTAAAACTAAAAACAAATGGATTCATTACAGTGTATCCAGAATTGCTAGTAATGTAATACAAAGGTTTTGCCTTTTTCTAAGATTAAACTTTAGTTCATGGTGCTTTCGATTTACATTTCTCTAAGTACTGAACCTCAGGGTTATCTAGTGATTTTTTTTAACCAACCTTTGATGGCACTGCAGAATCCCATACAAGAACAGTGGAAATTGCTTAAAATTGTTAATTTGTTTTTTCATCATGAACATGAATATCCACACTGTCATTTTGTACATTCAGGTTTCATCTCTGGCTCTAATTTAGAGCAGAAGACACATTTTTTTTCTGTAAAGGACAAGATAGTAAATATTTGGGTCCTCCGTGGCCATCTGATCTCTGTCACAATTAACTACTTAACCCTGCTGTTACACTATGAAAGCAACCATCAACCATACAAAATCAAATGAGTGTCACTATGTTTCAATAAAACATAGTCTTTAGTTTGTTGGCCACACTGTATTTGTGGACAAAAAAATTGAATTTCATATCATTTTCACAGGCCATGAAATTCTTTAAAGTTTTTCAAATCATTTAAAAATATGGAAATCATTCTTACTCCATAAACCACACAAAAAAATAGAAGAGGGATTATAAGTAGTTGACCTCTGATTTTAGCAGTCTTACAGGTCATAGTAAGGTTGTCATCTCTCCAACCTCACCTTATCACCATATAAAAAGCTGAGGATGGAGGCGGGGCAAGATGGTGGCTTAGACGCAGCGTCCAGTCTCGCCAAAAAAAAGATCAAAATTTGCGGTACAACCTTCTTTCATCCAGCTTTTCGGCAGCACCCTACAGCCACCCTCACAGGAAATTTCACTTTCGCGTGTAAGCAGGGCAAGCAGACATTGCCACAGCGTGACTCCAGCAGCGGTGGCCAAAAGCGGCCGCGGGGTGGTGTGACCCCAGCGGCTCGGCTTGGCTCGGAGCCCCAACTCAGGGCTCGCCTTGGGTGGGGGCTGCGTCTACTCGAGAAACCTGGCTCCAGAGCCCAACCAACCACACAGGATCCACAGCAAGCTCGCGTGGACCCACGGCCCCAGCCGTCAGCCACTGGGGAGCGCAAATTCAGGGTAGGAGACACGCCACAGATGTCAGCGAAGGCAGCTCCACAAAGGAAGCTTGGGTCCGCCCCAGTTCCGTTCCAGAGTGCCTGAGGAACAAAGCAGCGGAGGGCGCAGATCTGCTAAAAGGAACTTCCACGGGGGCCCAGACAACAGGAGATTAGAGACTGCTACCGGAGCCTCTGGGAGCCTAGTCTAAGGGGGACATTGGAAAGCAACTCTGTATAATCTTCGATGCACAGCTTCGCCAGCGACCCAGAAATTAACCAGGTTGTGAAACCCACACCCAAAACACCAGTGGAGTAAGTCCAGCAAGCAACGAACAACGCTACCTACTGGAGGTGAAAGGAAACATACCTGTCTATTCACATTGAGACTCTTTGTTGTTTTATATTGATTGTTTGTTTGTTTTTTGTTTTTGGGGTTTTTTGTTTGTTTGTTTGTTTTTGGGGTTTTTTTTCCTTCTTCCTTTTTTTCTTCTACGCTCTTCTACTCTCACTTTTCATTTTATCCTTTATCTTTTTCTCCTAATATTTATATTGTTTAATCTTTCTGCTTTATTTCTCTGTTCTTTCCTTTCTTTCTCTATCCTCCCCTCATTTCTCTCCCACTCTTCTCCTACCCTCTAATCCCCAACAGTTGTGAATCCAAAGATTTGTTTTACAGTGGGATATAGTAGATTGGGATTTCTGAACCGAATACTGGAGGGGTACTAGATAGTCCTGTTTCTCCCACTTACATATGTTTTATTTTTCTTGCTATCATTTCTTGCTGTACCCTACATCTCTTCCTTCCTACCAGTCTTCCCCAACTCACTGTCGCCCTCTCTGGTAATAGCCAGCCTCTTTTGGATTCCTTTTTCATGCTTTCTAAGATCTAATAACCGTATCCTCACTTCCTACTACCCCAATACTCTATCCTACACCCCACCCTCCACTGTCCCTAGCCCACCAATAGGAACTATAGACCCTTGTGCAAACTTATTGGCTACATAGTAGATTGTAAAAGAACTCATAATTGCTGTATATCGTGGCTAATCTGTAAATGTATTTGGGAGCTGTTAGGAGCTACTTGGTTTGAATCTATATATTCCCTGTATTGCGATCAACCAATATTGA
>PVHX01026037.1:0-21402 GCA_004024805.1 Geosciurus inauris
CTCCTTTGCCCAGTCATTCTCTGCATGCACCTAGGCTTCGCTAAGGCACATGTTGGGCGCTGCTTGCGTCCCTCTAGCCAGCTCAGCTGTACATCTAACCTATCACCGCCTCTCTGGGAACGGCTGGCAGTTTTCTCTGACTCCGACACTGCCTCCTTGAGCCCCTTTAGCCTAGGGTCATCCTAAGCCACCAAGAACTGGTATATTTGTTTGCATTTTCTCTCTCCCTCTCTGAACAGTTACCCAATCATAATTAATCATACCTAGAAGCCTGGAAATAGGGCTTCTTATCTCACTGGGTCACCCAGATCAATTCACTCTATTAAATTTGAGAACTTGGAACCTCCTGGGCTAAATATGGTTCCAGAAACAAATTGTGTGATTCAGTATTTGCTTACAGGTGCTATGTCAAAAAAAGAAAAAAGAAATAGAAAAGTGCAGATTTAGCTAGTTGTGTTTATAAGTAACTAGTCCTTTATAAGTAACTAGTCCTTTGTCAGACTATTCCTTATGGCTTTTCCATGACATGGACACCTTTAAGAGAAATCTTTCTTTAGGAAAACACCTTGAGGGTTTCCAAAGTCTGCCCATTTAAATCATTTTGCTGTTTTAGTAGAAATCTTTAGGAAAGATGTCAGTGGTACTTGTCTGTCTTTGTCAATTACCATTGTTCTTTTCTTTGAAACTTGATCTAAATATTCGTGAATGTTCCAGACCTTAGGGGCTTATTTCTTTCATTAGGGCATAAGTGACACTTAAGGTTAAGTGTTGAAGGAGTGGAATGAGAGAAGGCAGGCAGGCAGGCAGGCCTTCTTTAAATTAATACTTGCATATGAAGTAAAATCACTTCACAATTGGCCACGGATGCAGTTTCTTATTGGTCTTTTACCCATGTGTTTTAACTGTTTTATTTTTCCTCTTCGGTACTATAAAAAATTATTGCTGTAATAATTGTAGTAAATAATTAGGTTGTAATAAATAGTAGTAAATAATTAGGTTGTAATAAAAACCATGGAATTTTTCTGAGAACTGTTATAAATTTTAACTTAATATGGTGATTCAAATGGTAAAATTTACCCTTAATTGATTGACATGTCCTTTTATTCAGTGAAAAGTGTTAAGAGTTGAATGACTATTTTTTGTCTCTAATTTGGCACATGGAGGGAATTCAGTAACTACTTGTTGAATAAGTTAATAAAGTCTAAATGTGAAACACAAGAAGTAATTTCTAGGCCCAGTCTCTTCATTCCAGAGTCTGCTAAAGCGTGATTTTTCAGTCTACATGCCAGACTATGTATAATGTCAATAATCTTTTTTTTTTTTTTTTACGGTTTTAGTTTTATTTCATTTATTTTTATTTGGTGCTAAGGATTGAACCTAGTGCCTCACATGTGCTAGGCAAGCACTCTGCCACTGAGCTACAGCCCCAGCCCCAATAATCTTTGGGGTTTTTTTTAGTACTAAGGATTGAACCCAGGGGCACATTACTGATCTATATCCCCAACCCCTGTCCCCTTTTTGAGACAGGGTCTTACTAAAATTATTGTGGCTGATTTCAAACTTGGAATCCTCCTGCCTCAGCCTTCTGAGTTACTAAAAGTATAGGCACGTGCCTAAAAGTATAGGCACATTTCACCACTCCTGGTTCTCATTTTTTTTTTTTTTTTCAGCGATACTGGGAATTGCACCCAGGAGCACTTTTATCTCTGAGCTATATTGTGAGCCCTCTTTTTAAAATTTTATTTTGAGACATAGTCACCCTGAATTGCCCGGGCTGGTCTTGAACTTATGATCCTTCTGCCTGAGCCACTCCAATATCTGGGATAACAGGCATGTGCCACCATTCCTGGCCATAATCTCAATTTTTTGTGTAAGTTTGTGTGCTTGCTTTGCTTGCTTTTTTTTTTTTTTTTTGAATACTGGGGATCAAATCCAGAGCCTTGCACATGTAAGGAAACTACTCCACCACTGAACTACACCCCTGGCCTTTTTAAAAATTATTTTTTATTTTGAAACAGGGTTTCTCTAAGTTGTGCCTGTTGGACTCAAAACTTGCCATCTTCTTCCCTCAGCCTCCTTAGTGATTAGAATTACAGGCATGTGCCACCGCGTACTGATCCCCATTGTAATTTTTTTGTAAACATAGTCGTATTTTAAAGGGAACAAGAATTTTAATTTCTCTAACATACCCATACCTCTAAACCTCACATTATGTAAGGCATGTTTTTTTTTGGTTTTTTTTTGTTTTTTTTGGTATCAGGGATTGAACTCAGGGGAACTCGACCACTGAGTTGCTTAGCACCTCGCTGTTGCTGAGGCTGGCTTTGAACTCGTGATTCTCCTGTCTCAGCCTCCTTAAGTGCTGGGATTACAGGCTCGAGCCACTGCGCCCGGCTTATGTTAGGCATATTTAATGTCACCTTTAATAATAGTGTTTTAATCAGTATTTCATTACATAAATACAAAGCAATCTGAACATATGTTTTTAAGATTATTTTGAATAGCAAAACCTTAAATTCTAGAACATAAGTAATGGGAATTCATTATTGTCATGAATGTTTGAACATTTTATAAATTTTTATGATTGCTTTGGAATTACTTACAAAAGATGAGGATTCAGATGTACTGATTCAACTGACAGTTACTAAAATAATGTTGACATTTTTCTGGTACTACTAGTATGTTTTACCTTTTTTTTGGTACTAGGTATTGAACTCAGGGTTGCTTAACCCTAAGCCACATCCTCAGCCCTTATTTTTTGAGATAGGGTGTCTTTCTAAGTTGCTTAGGGCCTCGCTAAGGTGCTGAAGCTGGCCTGGAATTTATGATCCTCCTGTCTCAGCCTCCAGAGTCACTGGAATTACAGGCATCCACCACCACGCCTAGCTGTTTCACTAATCTTATGTATTCATTTTTGTGGTAATAGGAATTGAACCTAAGGGTACTCTACCACTAAGCTACATCACTAGCCCATTTTTATTTTATTTTATTTTTATTTTATTTTTTGGTACTGGGGATTGAACTCAGGGGCACACGACCCCCTGAGCCACATCCCCAGCCCTATTTGTGTTTTATGTAGAGACAGGGTCTCACTGAGTTGCTTGCTTAGCGCCTCGCCATTGCTGAGGCTGGCTTTGAACTCGCGATTCTCCTGTCTCAGCCTCCCTAAGTGCTGGGATTACAGGCTTGAGCCACCGCGCCCGGCCCATTTTATTTTTTAAGACAGTATCTCATTAAGTTCCTAAAGCTGGTCTTGAACCTGCAATCTTCCTGGTTTAGATACCAAGTAGATGGGATTATAGGCACATGCCACCATGCCTGGCTGTCTTACCTTAACCATCATTAAGTATAGAAAAATAAAAGAAATGTTTAATTGATTAATTAGAAAGTTTTTGGGGGGAGTTTTGAAGGAAGTCACTAAAAACCTTAATGTAATTGATATCTGGGAAAAAATCTAGCTTAGATAACTTAAGGTTTATTTCTAAAATAGTTCCACTTGTTAATATTTCATAATTAGCTGTCACTTGTTAATATTTCATAACAGTAAGAAAATAAAGCTAAAATAAGAGCTTTCGGTAAATGTACAAAAGTTGACATAATTTAGGGCAGATGTGGGTTCTGTTAAATATTCACATATATTCTGAAGGATTGAAATGCAGTTATCTTTTGGCTTATTTTTATAATGGTTCAGTACAATTCTGTTTTGTTTATATTTGCAAGTTTAGGAATTGGTCATCATAATTTACCCTTTTAAATTATTGCTTAATTATATAAGTAACACAGATTATTTTACCTGTTATTTATTAGGGGCATTTTAATATTCTTCTGAAGTGTAATTTCTTTTTCACCCAGTTACAAGGGCCCATTGTTGGATGATGGCGCACTGTCTCAAGCAGTCTCTGCTGGAGCCAGTTCTCCTGAATTTACCAAACTCTGCGCTTGGCTGGTATCTGAATTAAGAGTGCTCTGTAAACTAGAGGAAAATGTGCAAGCAACCAACAGTAAGTAAACATTTACTTAGAGGTGTAAAGCATAAACATAAAATTGCTATTTTCAGTTGAACATATTAATACTAAAGCTTGAATTTCAGGTTTTTGTAAAAGTAAAGAAAATGTTTGTTAAAGAGCCAATATACTTTTTTTCCTCAATAGGTTTTAGAGATAAGGTGATTCAGAAGTTTAAAAAACAGTGTAATCGTGTAACTTTAGAAACAGTTGTGGAGACTGAAAAGACGCTGTTACTGTAATACAGAAAAACTGGGAGCGCAAATACAGAATACATGAACTTTTCATTTTTTGCAAAATATGAATTGTGAGATCCTGAATTGGTGGCTGAAACTAGAAGTTTTTTCTTTTAGGACTACTAGATTCCAGAAGCACATTATATCATGTAAAGCAAATGCATTATAATTCTGTGCTATGGAGAAAGGAGGCTGCCTAGTCTCCTACGATAAGGAGAAACCTTATCGTAGGAATGTATTGTTAGATGCATCAAAACCAGATCCAGCACCACCAGATTTATTGGGCTGAGAGCTGTTTTATATTTGTCAGTTTTGTCATCTCTTGAGCACTAGTTTGTTGACTCTGTAAGAGACAGAAACCTGGAACCTGACACTCCACCATCTGGTTCCTTCTTACCATAGGTTAACCTATAATAGGAGACAAACAAAAATGCCCATCTGTTAACCTACCCTTAGGAAAAACAATACCCATAATCCCCTTTCCCCACATAATCACATTTTGAAGAGTTTATGCACTTGCATGTTAGTGTTTAATGTAGACATGTTAGTTGCATCTACTTCTTGTTTGTGAATATGTGTTTTCTGGGGATTGAACACAGGACCTTGAGCTTGGTAAGCAGACACTTTACCACTGAGCTATATGCCCCTTGAGTTTGACCAATTCTAATTACTAAGGAAAGTCTGGTGTAACAATAGCAGAGCTTAGGATCATTGTGCTCACTATGTTGTAAGCACTTTACATATGTTAACTCAGTTTAACCTAAGAGCAACCTTAAGGGGCAGGTTTGATTACTTTTATACTTTTCAACAAAAAAGCTCAAAGAAGTTAAATACATTGTCTAAATGTCACACAACCTATAAGAGGCAAAACCAGAACTCAACCTTAGCAGTCAAGTTCAGAGACCCTGTTCTTAACTACACCACAGTTCTACCTCTTGACCTAACATGTCAAGAGATTGTAAGAACCTTTGAAAACACCTATACCATATAAACTTGAGGCCCCTTTGTTTAAGTGGCGCATTATATAGAAGCCCACACACAAAACAGGTAAGAAAGTATAGCTGTTGCTTGACTTGGAGAGGGGTTACTTTTAGCACAAATCCTTCTCTTGGTCCTCCCTAGCTGCCTGTGAAGGATCTCTATGGAACTCCAGGCTGCATAGATCACAGCTGACAAAACACTGATAAATGCAGTTTTCCTGTGTTACGACCTCATCTCCCCAGATGCCTCGAACGAAGCACTGTGGAACCCTCGCATTTGCAAATCACAGTTTGCAAAACATTAATAATGCAGTCCTTGGTGTACAGATGAGAAAATGGGCTGGGATCAAATAACTCAAAGTTTAATTTCTACCCATCTTTGATATGGAATGGGGAAGCATCAAAATAATACAGAGGAAAGTACCCTCACCCTTGGCTTACTCAAAACCTTTTTACTGTTTACCTTTTTACACATTATGGAAATATGAACTATAAGTTATGTTTGCTGCCTTCAAATTTAGTCTAACTAGGAATATTATGTACAGATTAAATAACTGGAGATTAGTACAAGAATTAAATGCTTCCCTGTGTGGTTCACAGGGAAAACAACATTCCTTAGGGAAAGCTTTGTCAAAATGCAAGACCACTGGGCTTTTGAATAAGTGGGATTTGCTGGAGGAGAAGAGAGTATCAGGCTTATCAGTGACAGGAAATAAATGAGGGCTTAAATGTAGACATGAGACTGACCTTTCCTGGAATAGTGAAGAGATGACCTGGCACAAATAGAGGGATTATTTGAGGAAGTGGTAAGTAGATGATAATAATCAAATGAGCTAGGAAGGGCAAACATGAGTAGCTGTGAAGATTCATTAAAGGCAAACTGAAAAAATTAGATTAGATGAGGTATAAATTAGAAGCCATTACAGATTGTCAAATAAGGGAATAACCTAATATGCTGTGTAAGAAAGAAATTTTCAGTGGTATAAGAAAGAATAAATTAGAAGGGAAAGGAGCTCAAGTTTGGAAAAGCCTATTAAAATTTCAGTGTTTAATATGTAATTATGATGCTAATAGAAAAGTCAGTGTTATTACATAAGATTATTTTAATTCTTGAAAAGGTCCAAGTGAGGCTGAAGAATTCCAGCTTGAGGTGAGTGGGCTACTAGGGGAGATGAACTGCCCGTATCTTTCACTGACCTCTGGGGATGTGACCAAGCGCCTTCTCGTACAGAAGAACTGCCTCCTTTTGCTCAGTAAGTTCATGGCTATTGGAATGTAGTTATTTTTTTCTATTTAAGTTTTTCATGACTAATAAACTGGGTCTTTCATTTTGTTATGAATGTAATTCTAATACTATTTCTTTTAAACAAAATGTTCTTAAATTTCCAATTTAGGAGCTAATGGTGGGCATATGCACTGATAGCTTTGTTGATTTTATGATTGATGCTCTTTTATTATTTTACCTTTGGTGATTCTCCAGCTGTTTTGCTTCATCTGATGTGACCAATGGTATGCTGGAATGTTAGAGTGTGTGGTCATTAAACCTTTGCATTCTAGACCAGAAGCACATTTTTAAGTAGATTGGGAAGATAGTGTGGAAATAACAAAGGCTTTTCTTTTTAATTCTTTGAGAAGAGTAAGCATTTATTAGATAGAGTTAATGTAATTATTAATGAATAATTTATTGATATGTCTTTGTGGTTTGGTAATTATTTGGGGGGTTTTGATTTTATTTGTAAACATTCTGGAATAACACTTGGATGGTTGCTGTACTTATTGATCATTCCAGGAAGTAAAATTTTATAAAAAGTTATTTCCTTCCATGTTTTTTTAATATACTAACAATTGTCTTTTCACCATGAAAAGTAGTAAATAGATTGACACATTTTTATTGCCTTGTGTAAAATTCACAATAAACACAACCAATAACCTTAACTCAAAATTTTTATATCATTCTAAAACACGTTTAAACTAAGCTTTGGTTCATTGATTATTAAGTTCTTGTTATGACAAAGGATTTTTTAAGTATTTGTCTTTATAATTATACTGTAGTCTCTGAAAAATTACACTTCAAACTGCAGTTTTGAAGGTTAAGTTTTCTAAAAAAGTTGCTTGTAAGCCATTATACTTGGGCACTAAGTTATTCCGGAATCCTTTTCTTAACTTCCCCTTGGTCGAGAGTGATTGGGATGAGGAAGGGGAGGGTATGCACATAAGGGTAGGTATTGCTTTAGGTATTGATGTTGCTGCATGTGGCACTTAAATTTTCATTCAGTTGTATAATTCCATAACTGTCTCAACAGCAGTGTATTCAGCTGATTCTCTCTGTACATTGTTTACTCTTACCAATAGTATTTGACACTTAGAATATATTAATCTATACAGGAAGGTAACAGCTATATGGAATACCTAGTAATGACTCTGAATTGCTCATTCTCCCAAAAAGCTCAGAGTTTAGCTTTTTAGCACTGATAATTATAAAACCCACTTTGAATGTAAATCTTTATAAAATGTTTTTATCTCTTTCCCGTTTCTTAAGCAGATTGCACTGACGTTATTTTGGACTCAGGGTCATAATTATAGACTTTATTTTTAATGTGCTATCACCTCAAAAGCTTTTCAAGACTATCCAACTGTTTGCTCCTCAAGTAAATGACTAAATCAGCCAAAGGTTACTGGTTTTTTAACTTTTTCATTCATGCACACTATTTCCTTCTTTGTCTTTGCCTCCACTGTTTCCCCTTTCTAAAATGTTTTCAGTTTGTAACCTTTTTCATTCCAGCATTTTGTACACATACTCATCACTGCTCTGTGTAACTATTTCTCATCTTTCCAAGCATTGGTTGTCACATCTTGATGCTATAATTCTACTTCCAGCACCCTTGCCTCCAGAATTGAATCCTTTAGCATATTATATTTTGGCATAGAGAACAAATGAACTTTATAAGACCTGTTAGTGAAATAGAATAATCTTTGAGAGGTAGAAAAACTCACTCGTGTGTTAGGATAAGAACTCAGTTTTGGCTATTCCTTGGCCTTTTGTGATCCTCAGATTGTTTCCCATGGGTAAGTTAAGTCAGATCATAGTTTCTGATAGATGAAGAGTTAGTCCTCTTTTTGGGTGTGAGAGTATGTCTTTATTCTTAACTAGATCATAGGTACAGATAATCTCTGGTTTGTTTCTTGTAATATCTCTAATGCCTTTCCTTTTGAACACATAAATCACAGTTAAAGTTTTTTCATGGTAATTATGTTGGTGAACTAATTTTGTGACTATGTGAACTATGTTGTCCCAAATTTAGAGAACCTTTTTATTAAATCATGTAGTGTATGATTTTCTAGAACAAGGGTTGGCAAACTTTTTTTTTAAAGGGCCAGATAGTAAATATTTCTGGCTGTGCAACCTGTGCACTATCTCTGAAAACTATGCAACTCTGCCATGGCAGCAGGAAAGCAGCCACAGACAATATAAAGAGTGTGGCTATGTACTAGTAAAACTCATATAACAACAGTGTTTATTTTCATAACTCTGGGTTTTACTATATGGAGCACATTAAGATTCTATCAAACCTATTTAGAATGACGTTTGTGGAAACTTAGCTGTTTATTGTTTTAGAACAGAAGTTGTAGGCTTTTCAGAAATGATTTGTCAAATTATGGTCCCTCTATGCTCCTAACCTTACACCTTGAAGGTAGTAAATGAGATATTCAGACTGATCAGTGTTTTGTACTTCCCATAGGACTTAAGGGCCTGGAAAATGTCTTTAACTAAGCTGGGTGCAGTGGCACAAGCCTGTAATCCCAGCACTTAGGGAGGCTGAGACAGGAGAATCGCGAGTTCAAAGCCAGCCTCAGCAATGGCGAGGTGCTAAGCAATTCAGTGAGACCCTGTCTCTACATAAAACACAAAATAGGGCTGGGGATGTGGCTCAGTGGTTGAGTGCCCCTGAGTTCAATCTCCAGTACCAAAAAAAAAAATGTCTTTAACTACCTTCTTAGAAGGATCTCACTTTGCCACATAACCTAACAATTAAGATTCAGATGATTCTTAATTGTCTTTTATAAAATTGAAATGTCCTTGGGATGTTTAAGGAAATGAAATTTAATATTTGTTCCTTCAATTGAATTGCCTTAAATAGACTGTGGCCCTCACTGTACCTGGCTAAAACCAACAATTAAAGGGATGATATTGACACAAAGTGGATTCTGCCAAAAAGTGAATTGTAGTTTTGTTGTTTGGGAGGAATGAGGTAAGGGAAGTAGGGGGAAGGGCACCCCGAGGAGGACAGAGATGGAGGTGGGCTTTCTTCACCAGCCAGAGGATAGTATGAGGATGGTGGAGGCATGGAAAGGAACTTTGGGGAGTTGATACCTTCCCACTTTTGCAAGTCAAATGGTTGCTTAACTCTTTCAGACAGGCTACCTAAGCATTGGGAGACAGGAGAGCAAGATAGATCACTGGTGCTCGCGAGTGGGGAGAAGTTAAAATTCACACACACACACGTTACATATACACATATGCGTATATTTTTATATATATATATATATATATATATAAACACTAACAATTATCATTTTAACTAATCATTTAACACCAATCTTTTTTTTTTATACACATTGTTTAATAGATGCCAACCCCTGTTCTGGAGGTTCTTTAACAGTAGAAGGCAAGAATCCAAATCTCTAGATGTGATCTCCCTTGATCCTTTGGTTTCAAAGAAGAATTGCTTATTTTTAAATTGACTTTTAAGCATTATATATTGGTGAAATACCTAAATTACATAATCAGTTTCTATATTATGTCATTTGCAGGTAAAAATGGTTTTCCTTTCTTGTTTTTATCCATTCTTGCAGCTTTAAAAGTTACCTATCATTAGGTCTATAGAGTTGTGACTCCAGACTTATGACTATTAACTATAGCTGTATCTCATTTGAAATCTTATTTTGTTTACTTCAGCATACCTCATCTCAGAACTAGAAGCTGCCAGAATGCTCTGTGTGAATGCTCCTCCAAAAAAAGCTCAAGAAGGAGGCGGTAGTGAGGTCTTTCAAGAGTTGAAAGGCATATGTATTGCTCTAGGAATGTCCAAACCTCCAGCCAATATAACTATGTTCCAATTCTTCAGCGGGATTGAAAAAAAAGTAAGACCTTTAGTACCAGATTGTAGTGTATTAAAGGCATAGTCCTACATTTGTTTGAAATGAAACATTAAGTTTATTTCTCTTAATGGGAACCTATTATGCATATTCTTAAGTGATTGTTACTAAATGAGTTTTGGGTTTTAAATCCTAGATGCCTTAAAGAGAAATTAGTATTTTAATATTTTTAAAAACATGTTAGCATATTTCTTTTTTTAAAAGGAAACTTGACTCCTTGGTTTATGAGCTGAAATAAGCTAGTAAAATGTAAAAGGAATTAAGATATAAGTCCTTTCAAGAATTTTGTCATTGAACTTTTATGCAATTAATTTTTAAGGTCTTTATTATTAAATGATACCACCCTACCCTGTTGACTGGACTGAAAAGGATGTTAATATCTGTTTAATCCAGTCACTTTAGGTCTTATGTATGTGGGTTGGCAAAATTTTTCTTAAAGGGCCAGGTAGTAAATATTTCTGGCTTTGCAACCCGTGCACTGTCTGTGAAAACGGTGCAACTCTGCTGTTGCAGTAGGATGCAGCCACAGATAGTATAATAGCAAACTAGATGTATTGACTGCTAACGTAATCTAGTGTGTGTAAAATAAATTGGAATTGTTTTCATACACATTAGCAATAGTTATTTTTATGTAATCAATTAGGAACAAGCAATTTTAACAAAAAATTAATGAGTAAAAGAGAATGGTATTTATTGTAGCAGATTTTTTCCTTATATGCATATCTGCTGGACTCTGAGAATTGGTACATTTGCAGAGTGGAGTAGATCGACACCATGATGCACAGATTTGGCTGAATGCTGCAAGGGGTGCAGCAATGTATCTAGTCCATATTTTTCTGTGTTCGTTCATTCATTCAGCAAGCGCTCATTGAGGGCCCACTGTTGTCGGGCACTGTTCTAGGTCCAGTGAAGGATTCATGCTTCTGTAGGTTCGTGAGGAGTGGGACAAGTGAGTGTTTCTCATGGGTCTTTATGTTTGCGTTTCAAAACATCCTCCACCTTTGCTTCTGTCAGGAGTCTCCTATTGATGACAAGATATGATGGGATTTGGGAAGATGAGGAAGATATGTTTTACTTTTAGATTTTTTTATTCATTTATTTATGTTTTTGTGTCAGTTAAAGGAAACATTAGCAAAAGTTCCACCTAATCATGTGGGAAAACCTTTATTGAAGAAGCCAATGGGACCAGCCCACTGGGTAAGTAGTGATCCTCAGGTAGACTGTAAGGAACCATCTGTTCCATCACTTTTGTGAGCCCTTACATTTTTTGCTTTTTAAGTTGTGTTTCCTAACACATGGTTTTCTAGGTGGACATCCTTAGAATCATTTTTGTGAATCTCAATATTTATGCAGAATAATTCTGTGCAAGATTGGAAGTACTTATTTGTAAATATTTCATGAGCTAAATAAAATAAATTGAAGTTTGGTATGATGCATATTTCTAGTCACCAAATGGATTCAAGCCAAAAACTTCATTGGGCAGAGTTTCACACAGTGAATTATGAGAAAGCTAAACAAGAATTTTGTACTTCACATGATCTTTATTATGTTTTGAGACTTAGTATCCTTTTTTGCCTATTATTTCAGTAACTGTTAAATATATTACCAAGTAGAAAGGACTATGTGTGTTAAGTACTAGGGATTCCAGTATAAGGGAAAGATACCATACAGTGTCTATTCTTTAGGAACACAGGGTCAAGTGGATTTAAGTTCTAACTGGTCTTTTTAATTTTACTTCAGGAAAAGATAGAAGCAATTAACCAAGCCATAGCTAATGAATATGAGGTTCGGAGAAAGCTGCTAATAAAACGTTTGGATGTCACTGTTCAGTCCTTTGGCTGGTCTGACAGAGCTAAGGTACATATTAAATAATTTAAAAGAGTATAGTATTTATAGACATGATCCCCAAACATCTAAAGGAAAGGCCCCTACCCTAGCCCTGGCTCCACCTTCATTACTACTGTACCAGCAGGTCTGACTGTTATACTTGTACAAGATAAGTCTTAACTAGGTAGGAGCAATGGTGAGTATGTAACTTTTCCTACCATTTGGAATCTAGTAAATATTATCAGATCTTTAACCTACTTAATATGAGTATTTGTTAAGTCATTCTGAGAATTGATATTTGTCTTTGAACACTTTTCTTTCAACAGAGTCAGACTGAAAAATTAGCCAAGGTTTACCAGCCAAAACGTTCAGTCTTATCTCCTAAAAGCACTATTTCTGTTGCTCATCTTCTGGCTGCAAGGCAAGACTTGTCAAAGATTTTAAGGACAAGCAGTGGTTCCATAAGAGAAAAGACTGCCTGTGCCATCAATAAGGTGATTAGAGTACTTTTAATTTTCTTTTCAAATACATTTATCTCTGTTGATAAAATGAGGTAGTTTAAAATATCTTTCTTTTTCCATAGGTGTTGATGGGCAGGGTGCCTGACAGAGGTGGTAGACCCAATGAAATTGAACCTCCACCCCCAGAGATGCCGCCATGGCAGAAAAGGCAAGATGGCCCCCAGCAGCAAGCAGGAGGCCGAGGAGGAGGGAGAGGTGGTTATGAACATTCTTCATATGGTGGACGCGGAGGTCATGAACAAGGAGGAGGGAGAGGTGGACGTGGTGGCTACGACCATGGTGGCCGAGGGGGAGGAAGAGGAAATAAGCATCAAGGAGGCTGGACAGATGGTGGGAGTGGAGGAGGAGGTGGCTACCAAGATGGTAGTTATCGAGATTCAGGTTTCCAGGCAGGTGGCTATCATGGTGGCCACAGTAGTGGCTACCAAGGTGGTGGTTATAGTGGTTTCCAAACATCTTCATACACAGGAAGTGGATACCAGGGTGGTGGATACCAGCAGGACAATAGATACCAAGATGGTGGGCACCACAGTGATCGAGGCAGTGGTCGTGGCGGGAGAGGTGGTCGAGGAGGCCGGGGTGGTCGTGGAGGTCAGGGAGGTGGGTGGGGAGGAAGGGGAAGCCAGACTTACCACCAAGGGGGTCAGTTTGAACAACACTTCCAGCATGGAGGCTATCAGTATAATCATTCTGGATTTGGACAGGGAAGACATTATACTAGTTGAGGCTACAGAACCTTACATTTTGCTAGAGCTCAAATAATAGAAACTTAGTTTCAGAATCTTGAATTCAGCATCTATTTTGAATTAATGTGAGACCACAGGTGGCGGCAGGCAGATTCCTGCTTGGCATAAACGTTGTAGGTCTTCCTTTGATTCTGTTTTGTTGTTGTTGTTGTTGTTTTTAATGGACTTACATAATGCTGTTTATTTGAGAAACACATACAACATTTCTCCTTTCTATGAAAAAAGTTTTTAAAAGGTGATTAAAGTTGCCTTTAATTGACCAGTAGACTAATTCCACAGTCAGAACATGCATACTTTTTTGAAGAAATTACTTGAATAAAGTGGTTTTCAATATGCAGTTTTGAAAATGAAGATTCACGTAGACTTTTTTAGATTTACTACTAGGAAACCTTCCTCATATTAACAATCCATTTATATGTGTTTTGTGTAAAATATTGTAATGCCTATTTTCCGAGCACAATTCTGCCCCGATTGGCATTTTATTCAGAGAGGTTGTGCCACATTTGCTTCATGATAGACCCATTAGGTCAGTTCCTATTAAATGAGCTCTTCTGCAGATAGCACATTCAGTAGCCTTATTCAGTTGATGGAATACTGTACCATATGCTCAACTCTGAAAACCTTGAATACGGCCAAATTCCATAAAGACTATAAAAGCAAACTAAGTTGTGAACCTATAGTACATTTAGGCATTTAGTTAAGTATAGCAACTCAAACTGACCTGCATCCATCCAAAACAAGTTCCTCGTTCAAACCTTGTTTTTACTTGAAGTCTGCTAGAAGAAATAGCAAACCAAAATTTGTTTTATGCACGAGTTAATACCACTGGCTCAGCAAATACAAGTTAGTTTGCTTCAGGCAGGAGACTTTTTTGTAATGGAAGAAATGCACTACAAAGTAAGATAGATTTTGCTTAGTGCAGGAGGCCCTTTATTATTGCTGCAGAAAACAAAAGCCTGGCTGAGTTGATGTTTTACATTCTCCTTTACTGAAATCTACATGCCATGATGCTTCTTGCTGGGTTTTTGTATACGTAAACATTGTCAAGCTGTGAAAGAAAATGGCTGGAGGTGTGCTTTGTGTGAAAGGTGAGCAATAAAGTATCTGTATGTTCTCTCTTTGGTTTGAGTTTTATTTTAGCCACTTTTGAAAACTAAAAATTCTGGATACTTGGGTCAAGCTTATGAGCTAAGGCTTTTGTTCCCAAAGATTCTTGAATATTTCCTTAAAAAGTAGTTATGTAAAAGGTCACATTTATCCTCAAACCCTAAATAAGTTGAAAAATGGTCATTTCCAAATTTACCTTTTATAACAATAGGACTAGAAAAATGCATTACTCAACTCCAGCCACTGGGTGTAGCTGTTGCTTCACATAAGATAAATTAATGTCTCTAATCTTAGGGTTTTTGTTTTTTTTTTTTTCCATTCTTCCTAAAAGGTGGGGGGGCTCTTAAAAGAAGTGAATTGAAAATATGTTCATTAAATGAAAAATCATGTCTTGCCATTAAATGTTCTACTTAACTGCTAAGAACGTTCTAATAACAAACCATCTTTGAAAGACCTCATTCATCCTTTTGTTAATTTTACCTGCTTATTTTTCAGCTAGCATTTGCCATTCTAAAATGTTCAAAATGTTTCATTATTAAAGTTTTAAGTTCTGTCCTAAACATTGTTAAGAGTTGATCTCCTGATGTTAAATGTTTTGTGTATATATAGGAATTTCCTATTAGAAATAAAATTGACTGGTTTCATATCTTGAAATTATATTTTAGCATCTGTTCACATGTAGGCTAGCATTTGCCTTAATTTTATAGCCTGACTCCACAATATACACATCGTACTTATTCTTTTGACAAATGTAATTTTGATTTATTTTTATAATTACTAAGTTGCTTTTTCAAATGTGAGCATGTATAAAAACAAATGATACGCGATGGCTCACACTTGTAATCCCAGCACTTTGGGAGGCTGAGACAGGAGAATCGTGAGTTCAAAGCCGGCCTCAGCAATGGCGAGGTGCTAAGCAACTCAGACCCTGTCTCTACATAAAACACAAAATAGGGCTGGGGATGTGGCTCAGTGGTCGAGCGCCCCTGAGTTCAATCCCTAGTACCCCCCACCCCAAAATGATAGATTTCTCCATGTTGGCTCTGATATTTACATCCTTATTTTCTACTTCAAACTGAACATTTTTCTCTGCCTTAAAATCATGCAAGAATTGAGTTTCTCCTTTTCAACGTAGATTTAACTTCTCTAGAAGTAGGAATTTTATACCACCAGTTAGACTGATTATAGTAAAGTTCTTAGATTTTGTATGGAAATAGTAAATAGTGATTCATTAGAGTGAGGCACGTAGGAATTTCTTGGAGAATTGAGAAAAATTTCAGGAGGGAATGTTTTTTACGAAACCTTAAAATATCTCTTAATTATTTTCTTTTTGTACCAGGGATTGAACTCTCAGGGGCACTCAACCACTGAGCCATATGCCCAGCCCTATTTTGTATTTTATTTGGAGACAAGGTCTCACTGGGTAGCTTAGTGCCTCGCTTTTTGCTGAGACTGGCTTTGAATTTACGATCCTTCTGCCTCCAAGCTGCTGGGATTACAGGCATGTGCCACCGCACCCGGCTGGTTAAACAATACTTTTTGTTAATACTTTTGTTTCCTCCTGCTACTAGGAACCAGAACAGAATGTCAATATTCTCTGAGAATTATTACAGTGGTTCTACTTATTTTCATTTCTCGGTTCTAGATCCAAACTAAGCTAATGTCCAGCTGTGCCATGTACAGAATACAATTAAATAAATTCTTGCTGCAGGAAAGCACTTGAAATCTTTTCTGTATACACTTAACTGATTACCAGTGTCCAAATCTGTATTATACTTAAAATTGTTTGAGGTTGTGCACCTTTCTATATTTCTGGATACTTTGTCTACTTATATTACATCCTTTTTAGAAATTGGTTATATTAATCATCTCCCCTTAAGTAATTTGGATGGTATTTGATTCATTGTTTTGTTTTGAACAGAGGGCCATTGACTTAACCTAAACAGAAAAATAAATCTATCATTACATCCATCATTGAGTATACAGTGATGGATGAGACTTTTTTCCTCCTTTTATTTCTTTCATTGCTCACTTGCATGATTATAACTAGAAATGTTCTTTCTGTTGTTCCCTACTGAATTTGCACATTTGTATACATTTATGTGTACTTAGAGTGCAAATAACTGATTGAAACAGGTACGCATGTCAGGGTTTGAACTTTTCACCTTGCATACTTTCAGTCATCTGCACATTTGTTCTTGGTAAAGAGATTGAATTAAACACGACGGCTGACATGTGAACTTCCATAGTAAATCATTGACTGCCCACCAAATGTTAAGTGGTGGGAAAAAATTAACTTGTTTCCTAGGAATTTGGGGGGAAATATTTGGGTAAAGGAAATCTTAAAATGATCAGTATTTGTTAAATTGAGTTATAATTTCTTCAAGAAGAAAAAAAGCCTGCAGTTTGATACAATAACATTTGAGTGCTGGGTTGAGGATGTCATAAAATGGTAAAGCACCTGTTTAGTATGCATGAGGCCTTGAGTTCCATCTTCATCCAGCACTGCAAAAAGTTTTAAAAATGAAAAAATTCGAGTGCCTGCCATACTCCAGCACTGTGTTAGGCTGAGGTACAAAGATAAATTAGAAAGAGCCAGAAACAGATAATTGCAGTATGATAAACAGTAAAAGCCCAGAGTACTAGGATAGTATAGTGTTTAAGACCACTCATTTGGGGTAGAAATGCACCAAAGTTGGGTCCAATAATGGAGGACTCTACGTGCCTACCTTAGTGCTTGGATTTATTTTATGTACAGTAACACACACCCACCAAAAAGGATGGCATGTTCAGGTTTGGAGCCCATAAAGTCACAGGCTAGAGTACAAAACAAATTCATTGGAGGGGAGGCCCAAAATTGGAATAAGTAATGAAGCTCAAACTAATGAAGTAATGGGGATGGAGAAAGGACAGATTTGTCAAGCTGGGTGCACACTTTCCAGTTTATTAAGCGAGAACAAGAAATTTAATATGACCCCTGGGTTTGGTTTGGTTTTGTAATTGAATGGAAAGCACCATTAGTTTTAATCAAAATTGGGAGACAGAGAAAGGGGTGAAGGTGAGGGATCAATTTGAAAACACCATAAAATGCCTGGACACAGAGGTTGGGACTTATCCAATGGAACATTTAAGCAGAACCATGATTCCTTATTAAATCACCCAAGTGTGGGGAAAAGCAGAGGATCAAGGATGGAGTCTTGGGAAACAATCATTTAAGGTGCAGATCACAAAGAGTAAGAGGAAAACCAACCTAAAAGGATGAGCAAGGGCTATCTTACGTGTTTTTACAGTGAAAGAAATACATTAGTTTTAAGTTTTTGGTGCCTCTCTTAACTGGTCACTGAGGTTTTTAAGTGCTTGCTATGGAAGGGAGAGTAATAGCATGCACGTTTTCTCTATTGGCACTCTAACAAACTAGGGCAACGAAACGTATACCGTTAGTAAAACTTGAGAATAGTGCGTGGAGGCATCAGATACTTGTCTAACCATTGAGTTAATGCACTCAGGCAATTGATCTGAATCCAGAACCCTGATATACTAGCTATGTGACTTTGAGCATGCTATGTAACCTAGCTAAATCAAAACCTTCCAATCTGTAAAATTCTTAGAGGAGCTTTGAGAACTAAGTGTGATAATTGGTGTAACATGCCCACCACAGTGTAGAGCATAATATGCACTCACTGTTGGGCCATTATCATCAGTACAGAGGTATCAATATTCAAGAATTCCCTTTTTTTTTTTTTTTTGGTACCAGGGATTGAACTCAGGGGTACTCGACCACTGAGCCACACCCCAGCCCTATTTTGTGTTTTATGTAGAGACAGGGTCTCACTGAGTTGCTTGGCACCTCACCATTGCTGAGGCTGGCTTTGAACTCGCTATTCTCCTGTCTCAGCCTCCCTAAGTGCTGGGATTACAGGCTTGCACCACTGCACCCAACTTATTTAGCCGGGCGCGGTGGCTCAAGCCTGTAATCCCAGCACTTAGGGAGGTCGAGACGGGAGAATCGCAAGTTCAAAGCCAGCCTCAGCAACGGCGAGGCCCTAAGCAACTCAGTGAGACCCTGTCTCTACATAAAACACAAAATAGGGCTGGGGTGTGGCTCAGTGGTCGAGTGCCCCTGAGTTCAATCTCCAGTACAAAAAAAAAAAGAATTCCCTAGACAGAATCTTAGGGAGAGTACCTCATTACCTCTCCTGGTTCAAGTTTGGAACAAATATTGCAACACAGATAGTGCTCAGTTCCCCTTCCTATAACTTTGAGACAGCCCAAAGTATCTCCAAGGCCCACACATAGAATTTATGGTGAGCAATATTTTATGCACCCTTATGCTTTTTCTAGTTGTTTTCAAATCTCCCATAGTATTGAATTTGTAACTTTGTAGAATAAGTAGTTTTTTAGCTGCATTGTCAAGAACAAGGGGAGTGAGTTGAAGATTGGGAGACTCATTGCTTATTGGCCCATGTTACAGAATTTTTATCTCTAGAACATTCCCTCTAGTTGGGCACCTTTGTGGTTTTTTTGTTTTGTTTTTGTTTTTTATTACCTGACACAATAGGGCTAAGGATGTAAACCAGTGGGACAGTGCTTGCCTAGCACCTGCAATGCCCTAAGTTCTACCCCCAGCGCTGGAAAGGAGTACAGGAAGAAGATAGAATTATGCCCATAATTTAGCATTGCTCCTTATGAAAAGCCATGGCAAGGGATGTGCTGCTTGTGTGGATAACACAAAGTAATGGAATCAGTTTCCAGATTTTCGTCTTCCATAGGTACTCTCTCCCAAAACTAGCTGAGTAAACAACTTCTCCTAATTTTACAAAATGCCCAGATGCATCCCACATCTTCCTTTTGTGAATTGTGCCCCAAAGTATAAAACTATCCAAGTACCAAGGAGAAAATCAAAATCAAAATAAATGGTTTTAGGGAAGCCTCTCACATCTCTTCAAAGCATTCTAGCCTTTTAGATCCTTTTATACCTATTTTCTTTGGCCTGTCTAGGGATATTCTGAGTTCAAAGCAATCAAAACTGTGTTTAGTTATGTGGTTTGTTTTAAATATAACTAGAATATTTAATGAAAAACGAATCTGTCAAGAGATATTGGATAAAACAAACTGCTAAATCTCTTTCACATTCAAGGGTCTTCATGCAATAAGGCAGTTAAAATCTTTCTGTTGTTAGATCATGTTATGTATTCTAATAACAGTTAATGTTCATTTTAACTTATAGCAATAAAATTATTTAAATTTATGTTGAGATTATAAATTCAAAAATGTGCAGGTGGACAGAATGGCTTGAAGACTCCTCGTCTGGCAAATGTCCATATGCATGTCTGTGGAATACTTAATTGCTAATGTACTATCCTAGACAGGCAGATTAAAATAGACTGTGCATATTGTTTAGCCTGCTAAGACCTTTCTTGAGAATATAGCCTCTACCCCTTGTGTGACAGAAACCCACCTTCAAAGACATTTGGGATACAGGAAAAACAACAATGATAGGCATTTTTGAAAATCGAGTTTCTGTCTCAGTTCTGTTAATAATCAGCTCTGATTTTTCTGTTTCATTAAGTTATTAGTAAAAGAGTATGCATTCTTCTGTAATCAATCCTTATGTATGTGTCCCTTGGCACTTCCCCTGCATATATCCCTTTGTGACAGATCTAATAAGGAGGATCCATCTCATTCTGTTGCTGCTATTATTATTTAATTTTGAATAGGTAATACATAGTTGAAATTCAAAAAAAAAAAAAAGGTTACCCAATGAAATCTCCCCAACCTTTGCCACTGAGCCACATTTCCCATCTCATAGACATTAGGCGTGTGGTGTTGTCTTTCAGAGGTGCTTTAGACATGCCATGAGAATATGTTTACTCTTTTCTCATTTTCATTCATTCTGTATGTTGACATACAGTACATACTTTGCACTCCAGTTTATATTTAAAACTTACCTTTGGGCTGGGGATGGAGCTCTGGTAGAGCACTTGCCTAGCATGCATGGGGCCTTGGGTCCAATCCCCAGCACTGAAAAAAAAAAACAAAACAGTAAATAATACTATCTTGGAAACTTTCCCATATTAATTCATACAGAATTTTCTCTTTTTAAAAAAGTATCTGAAAAGTATTACATTGTATGGATATAACCATTTATTTAACCAGGGTTTTTTTGATAGATTTGGGATTATTTCTGATCATCTTTCCCAAGCAACACTTGTGAAAAATCTTGTTCACTTTTTACTTCTTTTATATCCAAATATAGCTTGAGAATTTGCAAGTAAGAGCAAGGATTCTGGACACAGATCCTGGAGTTTAGCCCCTGACTTCACCGCTTACTGTGTCTGTGACCGTGAGCCTGTGACTTAATTTCTCTGTGAACCACCCTATTTCAACTACTTAGAACAGTACCTGACCATAGATAGCAAACATTGGAACTAGCAGTTACTGCAGGTCTTCTAGTGTGGCTGTCATTCTCATTATCTTTAAGACAAATTTCCAGATATGGAATTAGTAGGTTAAAAAAATGTATATTTGTAATTTTGATGAATATTGCTAAAATCCTCTTCATCAAGTTTATGCAAATTTATATTCCTGAAAATGATGTATATATAGGGTGTCCATTTCCCACCCTTGTGCCAAAAGATTATTCAATTTTTTGAGTCTCATATATGATATTGTTATCACAGTATAGTTTTAAGTTGCTGTGTGTGTGTGTGTGTGTGTGTGTGTGTGTGTGTGTGAGATGCAAGGGATTGAACTGAGGGTCTTGTGTGAAAGCAAGTGTTCTTCCACGGAGTTTCATCCCCAGCCCCTGCATTTTTCTTTTTTTT
>PVHX01026038.1:6433-21493 GCA_004024805.1 Geosciurus inauris
AGCATGGGAAAGGTCTTGAAATGTTCACATCACCTGATTCATTCTTCCAAACCTTCCTAAAAAACTGACCCAAGTGCCACGAGTTACTCATGATTGCATTCCCAGAAAGATGCTAATTAAGCACCTGGATGCTCAATTCGCTGCACCTGGCGCCTATGCTCTATTAGATGGTGGCTAATGGATCATTTCATAAAGCATATACTTGGTGCTTTCACATAAGGAGAAAGAGGAGATTAGATGAAGTAAACCAAAGAGAAAAGAGACCATAGACATGTAAAAAGGCATTACACAGTTACTTCTTGGGAGCAGATGTATTTCTATACAATACAAAAGGATCTAGAATTAAAAAGTCATATTACAGGTCCTGTTAATAAGAGAATTTAGGAAAAATACGAATATAGGAAAAGTTTTTATCAGATTTTATAGAAAAATAGGTTGAATGTGAGAGAATTCAACTGAGATTTCAGAGTTATCACTATTCATGAGAATATAATTTTGAGAATAACTTAAAAATTATCCATGAAATGATAGAATCCCACACAGGCTTGTGTAAATCAGTCATGGAAAATGAATTTTGTCTCAAAGTAAAATAAGATTTTACCAGATTTACAATATATATTTTAATCAGATAGGGAAAGAGAGTGAATGTAAATACATAAGTGTATTCAGAAGAAAAACATAAGGCAAATTCTGTCTGTAGCATGGCAAAGCTCTTGAAAGCTTCACGTGACCTGAGGTTTTCTTCCAATCCCTTCTAAAAAACTGACCCAGGAGCCACGAGTTACTCATGATTGCCTTCCCGGAAAGATGTTAATTAAGCACCTGGATGCTCAATTAGGTGCACCTGGCGCCTATGGTCTATCAGTTGGAGGCCAATGGATCAATTAATACAGCATAAACTTGGCCCTTTCACATAAGGAGAAATATGAGATTACATGAAGTAAACCAAAGAACAAAGAGACTATAGGATATGTAAAAAAAGATTACACTTTTACTTCTTGGGAACAGTTGAATTTCCATATAATAGAAGAGAACTAGAATTAAAAAGTCATATTAGAGGTCTGGGTATTAAGTGAATTTAGGATAATAATGAATATACTTAAAATATTTATCAGATTTTGTACAGAAATATATTGAGTGTAAGAGAATTCAACTGAGTTTTGAGAGTTATGAATATTCATGAGAATGTAATCCAGAAAACACCGTAAAAATTAATCCATGAATAGATAGAATCCCACACAAGCATGAATAAAATGATAGTCATTGAAAATTGTATTTTGTTTAAAATTAAAATCAGAATTTACCACATTTAGAGAATATATTTTAAGCAGATTGAGATAGCAAGTGAATGTCAATAGATGAGTAGAGTCACAAGTAAACCATAAGGCAAATTCTGTCTGTAGCATGGCAAAGCTTTTGAAATGTTCATGGGAACTGTGGCCTTCTTCCACATCTTCCTAAAATATGGACCCAGGTGCCACGAGATACTCATGATTGCCTTCCCGGAAAGAT
The DNA here is from genome assembly GCA_004024805.1 of Geosciurus inauris. Lineage (NCBI taxonomy): Eukaryota > Metazoa > Chordata > Mammalia > Rodentia > Sciuridae > Geosciurus > Geosciurus inauris. The sequence goes on from PVHX01026038.1 coordinate 7,946, forward strand.
GTTAATTAAGCACCTGGATGCTTAATTAGGTGCACCTAGCGCCTTTGCTCAATCAGCTGGAGGTCAAAGTACCATCTCATAAATCATACAATGGGCCCTTTAACATAAGGAGAAAGAGGAGATTAGATGAAGTAATTTAAAGAAGAAAGAGACCACAGGACATGTAAAAAGGGATGACACATTTACTTCTTGGGAACAGATGTATTTCTATAAAATACAAAGGGAACTAGAATTAAAAAGTCAAATTCCAGGTCCGGGTATTAAGGAAATTTAGGAAATTACGAATATACGTAAATTATTTATCAGCTTTTATACAGAAATAGGTTGAGTGTGAGAGAATTCAACTGAGTTTTGAGAATTATGAATATTCATGAGAATGTAATTCTGAGAATACCTTAGAAATTATCCATGAATAGAGAGAATCCCACGCAGGCTTGAGTAAATTAGAGTCATTGAAGAATGAATTTTGTCTAAAAGTTAAATAAGATTTTATGAGATTTACATTATATATTTTAATCAGATTGAGAATGAGAGTGAATGTAAATACATAAGTTGAGTCAGTAGTAACACATAAGGCAAATTTTGTCTGTAGGATGGCAAAGCTCTTGAAATGTTCACGGGAACTGAGGCCTTCTTCCAAAACTTCCTAAAATACAGACCCAGGTGCCACGAGTTACTCATGATTGCCTTCCCGGAAAGATGTTCATTAAGCACCTGGATGCTCAATTAGCTGCACCTGGCGCCTATGCTCTATCAGCCGGAGGTCAATATATCATCTCATAAAGCACACAATGGGACCTTTAACATAAGGAGTAAGAGGAGTTTAGATTAAGTAAACCAACGAACAAAGAGACCAAAGGACATGTAAAAAGGAATTACACTTTTACTTCTTGGGAACAGATGTATTTCTATAAAATAGAAAGGGAACTAGAATTAAAAAGGCATATTATAGGTCCGGGTATTAAGGAAATTATGAATATACGTAAATTTTTTATCAGCTTTTATACAGAAATAGGTTCATTGATAGAGAATTCAACTGGGTTTTGAGAAGTATGAATATTCATGAGAATGTAATTCTGAGAATACCTTAGAAATTATCCATGAATATATAGAATCACATACAGCCTTGAGTAAAATGAGAGTCATTGAAAAATGTATTTTGTCCAAATGTCAAATTAGAATTTACTAGTTTTACATTATATATTTTAATCAGGTTGAGAAAGAGAGTGAATGTAAATACATAAGTTGAGTCAGTAGTAATACCTAAGCAAATTCTGTCTGTAGAATGTCAAAGGTCTTGAAATGTTCACGTCACCTGAGGCCTTCTTCCAAACCTTCCTAAAAAACTGACCAAGGTTCCACGTGTTACTCATGATTGCTTTCCCGGAAGGATGTTAATTAAGCATCTGAATGCTCAAATAGCAGCACCTGGCACCTATGCTCTCTCAGATGGTGGCCAATGGATCATCTCATAAAGCATAAACTTGGCGCTTTCACATAAGGAGATATAGGAGATTACATGAAGTAAACCAAAGAACAAAGAGACCATAGTACATATAAAAAGGTATTACACAGCTACTTCTTGGGAGCAGATGTATTTATATAAAATAGAAAAGTATCTGGAATTAAAAAGTCATATTAGAGGTCCAGTTATTAAGAGAATTTAGGAAAAGTAGAAATATAGGTAAAATTTTTATCAGATTTTATAGAGAAATAGGTTGAGTGTGAGAGAATTCAACTGAGTTTTGTGAGTTATGAATATTCATGAGAATATAATTCTGAGAATACCTAAGAAATTATCCTTGAATAGAGAGAGTCCCACTCAGGCTTGAGTAAATTAGAGTCATTTAAAAATGAATTTTGTCTAAAAGTAAAATAAGATTTTACCAGATTTACAGTATATATTTTAATCAGAAAGGGAAAGAGAGTGAATGTAAATAGATAATTTTATTCAGATGAGAAGCATAAGGGAAATTCTGTCTGTAGAATGGCAAAGCTCTTGAAAGGTTCACGGGACCACAGGCCTTTTTCCAAACCCTTCTAAAAAACTGACCCAGGTGCCACGAGTTACTCATGATTGCCTTCCCGGTAAATTGTTGATTAAGAACTTGGATGCTCAATTAGCTGCACCTGGCGCCTCTGGTCTATCAGCTGGAGGCCAATGGATCAATTCATAAAGCATAAACTTGGCCCTTTCACATAAGGAGAAATAGGAGGTGATATGAAGTAAACCAAAGGACAACGAGAACATAGGACATGTAAAAAAAGATTACACTTTTACTTCTTGGGACTAGTTTTATTTCTATAAAACAGAAAGGGAACTAGAATGAAAAAGTCATATTAGAGGTCCAGGTATTAAGAGAATTTAGGAAAATAATGAATATACTTAAAATATTTATCAGATTTTATACAGAAATATATTGAGTGTAAGGGAATTCAACTGAGTTTTGAGAGTTATGATTATTCATGAGAATGTTATTCAGAATATACCATAAAAATTATCCATGATGAGATAGAATCCCACACAGGCTGGAGTAAAATGATAATCATTGAAAAATATTTTTTGTCTAAAATTAAATCAGAATTCACCACATTTTCAGAATATATTTTAATCAGATTGAGAGAGAAAGTGAATGTAAATAGATGAGTAGAGTCAGAATTAAACCATAAGGCAAATTCTGTCTGTAGCATGGAAATGCTCTTGAAATGCTCACGTGAACTGAGGCCTTCTTCCAAAACTTCCTAAAATACTGACCCAGGTGCCACGAGTTACTCATGATTGCCTTCTCGGGAAGATGTTAATTAAGCACCTGGATGCTCAATTAGCTGCACCTGGTGCATATGCTCTATCAGCTGAATGTCAATGTATCATTTCATAAATCATACAATGGGCCCTTTAACATAAGGAGAAAGAGGAGATTAGATGAAGTAAACAAAGGAACAAAGAGACTGAAGGACATGTAAAAAGGAATTACACATTTACTTCTTGGGAACAGATGTATTTTTATAAAATAGAAAGGGAACTAGAATTAAAAAGTCATATTAGAGGCCCGGGTGTTAAATAAATTTAGGAAATTATGAATATACGTAAATTTTCATCAGCTTTTATACTGAAAAAAGTTGAGTGTGAGAGAATTAAACTGAGTTTTGAGAATTATGAATATTCATGAGAATGTAATCTGAGAATACCTTAGAATTTATCCATGACTAGATAGAAACACACAGCCTTGTGTAAATGAGAGTCATTGAAAAATGTATTTTGTCCAAATGTCAAATGAAAATTTACCAGATTTATGTTATATATTTTAATTAGATTGAGAAAGAGAGTAAATATAAATACATAAGTTAAGTCAGTAGTAACACATAAGGCAAATTCTGTCTATAGCATGACAAGGTCTTGAAATGTTCACGTCATGTGAGGCCTCTTCCAAACCTTCCTAAAAAACTGACCCAGGTGCCACGATTTACTCATGATTGCCTTCCCGGAAAGATGTTAATTAAGTACCTGGATGCTCGGTTAGCTGCACCTGGCGCCTATGGTGTATTAGCAGGAGGCCAATGGATCAATTCATAGAGCATAAACATGACCCTTTCACATAATGAGGATTAAGAGATTATATGAAGTAAACCAAAGAACAAAGAGATAATAGGACATGAAAAAAGGGATTACACATGTACTTGTTGGGATCAGTTGTATTTCTATAAAATAGAAGGGAACTAGAATTAAAAACTCATATTACAGGTCCGGGTATTAAGAGAATTTAGAAAAATACGAATATAGGAAAAGTTTTTATCAGATTTTATGGAGAAATAGGATGAGTGTTAGAGAATTCAACTGAGATTTCAGAGTTATCACTATTCATGAAAATATAATTCTGAGAATACCTTAGAAATTATCCATGCATTGATAGAATCACACACAGGCTTGATTAAATTAGAGTCATTGAAAAATGAATTTTGTCTAAAAGTAAAATAAGATTTTACAAGATTAACAATATATACTTTAAAGAGATACGGAAAGACAGTGAATGTAAATACATAAGTTTATTCAGAAGAAAAACATAAGGCAAATTCTGTCTGTAGCATGGCAAAACTCTTGAAAGTTTCACGTGACCTGAGGCCTTCTTCCAAACCGTTCTAAAAAACTGACTTTGTGCCACAAGTTACTCATGATTGCCTTCCCGGAAAGATGTTAATTAAGCACCTGGATGCTCATTTAGCTGCACCAGCCCCTATGCTCTATCAGCTAGAGGCCATTGGATCATCTCATTAAGCATGAACTTGGCCCTTTCACATAAGGTGAAATATTACATTAGAAGAAGTAAACCAAAGAACAAATAGAACATAGGTGATGTAAAAAAGGATTACACATTCACTTCTTGGTAATAGATGTATTTCTATAAATTAGAAAGAGAAGAAAAATTAAAAATTCAAATTAAGGTTTGGGTATTAAGAGAATTTAAGAAAAGTATGAATATAGGTAAAATATATATCAGAGTTTATACAGAAATATGTTAAGTGTGAGAGAGAATTCAACTGGGTTTTGACAGTTTCGAATATTCATCAGAATATAATTCTGAGAAAACCATAAAAATTTTCCATGAATAGATAGAATCCCACACAGGCATGAGTATAATGAGAGTCATTGAAAAATGTATTTTGTCTAAAATTAAAATCAGAATTTACCAGATTTGCAGTATATATTTTAAATCAGTTTGAGAAAGAGAGTGAATGCAAATAAATCAATTGAGTCAGAAGTAAAACATAAGGCAAATTCTGTCTGTAGCATGACAAAGCTCTTGAAATGTTCACAGGAACTGAGGCCTTCTTCCAAAACATCCAAAAATACTGACCCAGGTGCCTCGAGTTACTCATGATTGCCTTCCTGGAAATATGTTAATTAAGCACCTGGATGCTCAATTAGCTGCACCTGGCGCCTATGCTCTATCAGCTGGAGGTCAATGTATCATCTAATATAGCATACAATGTGCCCTTTAAAATAAGGAGAAAGAGGAGATTAGATGAAGTAAACCAAAGAACAAACAGACTGTAGGACATGTAAAAAGGGATTAAACATTTACTTCTTGGGAACAGATGTATTTCTATAAAATAGAAAGGGAACTAGAATTAAAAAGTCATATTAGATTGACAGGTATTAAGGAAATTTAGAAAATTACGAATATACATATGTTTTTTTATCAGCTTTTATACAGAAATAGGTTGAGTGTGAGAGAATTCAACTGAGTTTTGAGAATTATGAAGATTCATGAGAATGTAATTCTGAGAATACCTTAGAAATTATCCATGAATAGATAGAATCACACACAGCCTTGAGTAAAATGAGAGTAGTTGAAAAATGTATTTTGTCCAAATGTTAAATTAGAATTTACCACATTTATATTATATATTTTAATCAGATTGAGAAATAGAGTGAATATAAATACTAAGTTGAGTCAGTAGTAACACATAAGGCAAATTCTGTCTGTAGCATGGGAAAGATCTTGAAATGTTCACATCACCTGATTTATTCTTCCAAACCTCCCTAAAAAACTGACCCAAGTGTTACGAGTTACTCATGATTGCATTCCCAGAAAGATGCTAATTAAGCACCTGGATGCTCAATTAGCTGCACTTGGCGCCTATGCTCTATTAGATGGTGGCTAATGGATCATCCCATAAAGCATAAACTTGGCGCTTTCACATAAGGAGAAAGAGGAGATTAGATGAAGTAAACCAAAGAACAAAGAGACCATAGACATGTAAAAAGGCATTACACAGTTACTTCTTGGGAGCAGATATATTTCTATACAATACAAAAGGATCTAGAATTAAAATGTCATATTAGAGGTCCCCTTATTAAGAGAATTTAGGAAAAGTACGAATATAGGTAAAATTTTTATCAGATTTTAGAGAGAAATAGGTTGAGTGTGAGGGAATTCAACTGAGTTTTGAGAGTTATGAATATTCATAAGAATATATGTCTGAGAATATCTTAGAAATTATCCATGAATAGAGAGAATCCCACACAGGCTTGAGTAAATCAGTCATTAAAAAATGAATTTTGTCTAAAAGTAAAATAAGATTTTACCAGTTAGAGTATATATTTCAATCAGATAGGGAAAGAGAGAGACTGTAAATAGATAAGTCTATTCAGAAGTAAAACATAAGGCAAATTCTGTCTGTAGCATGGCAAAGGTCTTGAAAGTTTCACGTGAACTGAGGCCTTCTTCCAAACCCTTCTGAAAAACTAACCAGTGTGCCACGAGTTACTCATGATTGCCTTCCCAGAAAGATGTTAATTAAGCACCTGGATGCTCAATTAGCTCAACCAGGCGCCTATGCTCTATCAGCTGGAGGTCAATGTATCATTTCTTAAAGCATACAATGGGGCCTTTAACATAAGGAGAAATAGGAGGTTATATGAAGTAAACCAAAGAACAAAGAGACCATAGGATATGTAAAAAGGAATTACACTTTTACTTCTTGGGACCAGTAGTATTTCTATAAAATACGAAGGGAACTAGAATTAAAAAGTCATATTAGAGGTCCAGGTATTAAGAGAATTTAGGAAAATAAGAAATACACTTAAAATAATTATCAGTTCTTATACAGAAATATATTGAATGTAAGGGAATTCAACTGAGTTTTGAGAGTTATGAATATTCATGAGAATATAATTCTGAGAACACCTTAGAAATTATCCATGAATACATAGAATCCCACACAGGCTTGACTAAATCAGTCATTGAAAAATGAGTTTTGTCTAAAAGTAAAATAAGATTATACCAGATTTACAGTATATATTTTAATCCGATAGGGATAGAGAGTGAATGTAAATAGATAAGTTTATTCAGAAGAATAACATAAGGCAAATGCTATATGTAGCATGGCAAAGCTCTTGAAAGGTTCACGTGACCTGAGGTCTTCTTCCAAAACTTCATAAAATACTGACCCAGGTGCCACGAGTTACTCATGATTGCTTTCCCGGAAAGATGTTAATTAAGCACCTGGATGCTCAATTTGCTGCACCTGGTGCATATGCTCTATCAGCTGGAGGTCAATGTATCATCTCATAAAGCATACAATGGGCCCTTTAACATAAGGAGAAAGTGGAGATTAGATGAAGTAAACCAAAGAACAAAGAGACTGAAGGACATGTAAAAAGGGATTACACATTTACTTCTTGGGAACAGATGTATTTCTCTGAAATAGAAAGGGAACTACAATTAAAATGTCATGTTAGAGGTCCGGGTATTAAGGAAATTTAGGAAATTATGAATATATGTAAATTTTTTATCAGCTTTTATACAGAAATAGGTTGAGTGTGAGAGAATTCAACTGAGTTTTGAGAACTATGAACATTCCTGAGAATGTAATTCTGAGAATATCTTAGAAATTATCCATGAATAGATAGAATCACATACAGCCTTGAGTAAAATGAGAGTCATTGAAAAATGTATTTTGTCCAAATGTCAAATTAGAATTTACCAGTTTTACGTTATATATTTTAATCAGATTGAGAAAGAGAGTGAATATAAATACATAAGTTTAGTCAGTAGTAACACCTAAGCAAATTCTGTCTGTAGCATGGCAAAGGTCTTGAAATGTTCACGTCACCTGAGGCCTTCTTCAAAACCTTCCTAAAAAACTGACCCAAATGCCACGAGTTACTTATTATTGCTTTCCGGAAGGATGTTAATTAAGCACCTGGATGCTCAATTAGCAGCACCTGGCTCCTATACTCTCTCAGATGGTAGCCAATGGATCATCTCATAAAGCATAAACTTGGCGCTTTCACATAAGGAGATAGAGCAGATTAGATGAAGTAAACCAAAAAACAAAGAGACCATAGTACATGGAAAAAGGCATTACACAGCTACTTCTTGAGAGCAGATGTATTTATATAAAATAGAGAAGTATCTAGAATTAAAAAGTTATATTAGAGGTCCAGTTATTAAGAGAATTTATGAAAAGTACAAATATAGGTAAAATTTTTATGAGATTTTATAGAGAAATAGGTTGAGTGTGAGAGAATTCAATGAGTTTTGCGAGTTATGAATATTCATGAGAATATAATTCTGAGAATACCTTAGAAATTATCCATGAATAGAGAGAGTCCCAGACAGGCTTTAGTAAATTAGAGTCATTTAAAAATGAATTTTGTCTAAAAGAAAAATAAAATTTTACCAGATTTACAGTATATAGTTTAATCAGATAGGGAAAGAGAGTGAATGTAAATAGATAATTTTATTCAGAGGAGAAACATAAGTGAAATTCTGTCTATAGAATGGAAAAGCTCTTGAAAGGTTCACGTGACCACAGGCCTTCTCCAAACCATTCTAAAAATCTGACCCAGGTGCCACGAGTTACTCATGATTGCCTTCCCGGTAAATTGTTAATTAAGAACGTGGATGCTCAATTAGCTGCACCTGGCACCACTGGTCTATCAGCTGGAGGCCAATGGAACAATTCATAAAGCATGAACTTGCCCTTTCACATAAGGAGAAATAGGAGGTGATATGAAGTAAACCAAAGAACAAGGATACCATAGGACCTGTAAAAAGGGATTACACTTTTACTTCTTGGGACCAGTTGTATTTCTATAAAATAGAAAGGGAACTAGAATTAAAAAGTCATATTAGACGTCCGGGTATTAAAAGAATTTAGGAAAATAATGAATATACTTAAAATATTTATCAGATTTTATACAGAAATATATTGAGTGTAAGGGAATTCAACTGAGTTTTGAGAGTTATGATTATTCATGAGAATGTTATTCAGAATATACCATAAAAATTATCCATGATTAGATAGAATCCCACATAGGCTTGAGTAAAATGATAGTCATTGAAAAATGTTTCTTGTCTAAAATTAAATCAGAATTTACCACATTTTCAGAATATATTTTAATCAGATTGAGATAGAAAGTGAATGTAAATAGATGAGTAGAGTCATTATTAAACCATAAGGCATATTCTGTCTGTAGCATGGCAAAGCTCTTGAAATGTTCACGTGAACTGAGGCCTTCTTCCAAAACTTCCTAAAATACTGACCCAATGCCACTAGTTACTCATGATTGCCTTCCAGGAAAGATGTTAATTAAGCACCTGGATTCTCAATTAGCTGCACCTGGCGCCTATCCTCTATCAGCTGGAGGTCAATGTATCATCTCATAAAGCATACAATGGGCCCTTTAACATAAGGAGAAAGAAGAGGTTAGATGAGGGACACCAACGAACTAAGAGACCGTAGTTCATGTAAAAAGGGATTACACATTTACTTCTTCAAAACAGATGTATATCTATAAAATAGAAAGGGAACTAGAATTAAAAAGTTATATTAGTTGTCTGGGTATTAAGGAAAATTAGGAAATTACGAATATACGTAAATTTCTTATCAACTTTTATACAGAAATAGCTTGATTGTGAGAGAATTCAACTGAGTTTTGAGAATTATGAAAATTCCTGAAAATGTAATTCTTAAAATAACTTAGAAATTATCCATGAATTGATAGAATCACATACAGCCTTGAGTAAAATGAGAGTCACTGAAAAATATATTTTGTCCAAACGTCAAATTAGAATTTACCAGTTTTACGTTATATAATTTAATCAGATTGAAAAAGAGAGTGAATGTAAATACATAAGTTGAGTCACTAGTAACACCTAAGCAAATTCTGTCTGTAGCATGGCAAAGGTCTTGAAATATTCACGTCACCTGAGGCCTTCTTCAAAACCTTTCTAAAAAACTGACCCATATGCCACGAGTTATTCATGATCGCCTTCCCGGAAGAATGTTAATTAAGCACCTGGATGGTCAATTAACTGCACCTGGCGCCTATGCTCTATCAGATGATGGCCAATAAATCATCTCATAAAGCATAAACTTGGCAATTTCACATAAGGAGAAAGAGGAGATTACATGAAGTAAACCAAAGAACAAAGAAAACATAGGATATGTAAAAAGGCATTACATAGTTACTTTTTGGGAGCAGATGCATTTCTATAAAATAGGAAAGGATCTAGTATTAAAACATCATTTTAGAGGTCCAATTATTAAGAGAATTTAGGAAAAGTATAAATATAGGTAAAATATTTACCAGATTTTATAGAGAAATAGGTTGAGTGTGAGAGAATTCAACTGAGTTTTGCGAGTTAGGAATATTCATGAGAATATAATGCTGAGAATACCTTAGTAATTATCCATCAATAGATAGAATCCCACACAGGCTTGAGTAAATTAGAGTCATTTAAAAATGAATTTTTTCTAAAGGTAAAATAAGATTTTACCAGAATTGAGTATATATTTTAATCAGATAGGGAAAGAGAGTGAATGTAAATAGATAAGTTTATTCAGAAGAAAAACTTAAGGCAAATTCTGTCTGTAGCATGGCAAAGCTCTTGAAAGTTTCAAGTGACCTGAGGCCTTCTTCCAAACCCTTCTAAAAAACTGACCCAGATGCCACGAGTTACTCATGATTACCTTCCAGGAAAGATGTTAATTAAGCACCTGGATGCTCAATAACCTGCATCTGCCGCCTATGGTATATCAGCACGAGGCCAATGGATCAATTCATAAAGCATAAACTTGGCCCTTTCACATAAAAAGAAATAGGAGATTATATGAAGTAAACCAAAGAACAAAGAGACCATAGGATTTGTAAAAAGGAATTACACTTTTACTTCTTGGGACCAGTAGTATTTCTACAAAATAGAAGGGAACTAGAATTAAAAAGTCATATTAGAGGTCTGGGTATTAAGAGAATTTAGGAAAATAAGGTATACACTTAAAATAATAATCAGTTTTTATACAGAAATATATTGAGTGTAAGGGAATTCAACTGAGTTTTGAGAGTTATGAATATTCATGAGAATATAATTCTGAGAACTCCTTAGAAATTATCCATGAATACATAGAATCCCACACAGGCTTGAGTAAATTAGTCATTGAAAAATGAGTTTTGTCTAAAAGTATAATAAAATTATACCAGATTTACAGTATATATTTTAATCAGATAGGGATAGAGATTGAATGTAAATAGATAAGTATATTCAGAAGTATAACATAAGGCAAATGCTATCTGTAGCATGGCAAAGCTCTTGAAAGGTTCACGTGACCTGAGGCCTTCTTCCAAACCTTCCTAAGAAACTGACCCAGTGCCACGAGTTACTCATGATTGCCTTCCCAGAAGGATGTTAATTAAGCACCTGGATGCTAAATTAGCTACACATGGCGCCTATGCTCTATCAGATGGTGGCCAATGGATCATCACATAAAGCATAAAATTGGCGCTTTCACATAAGGAGAAAGAGGAGATTAGATGAAGTAAACCAAAGAACAAAGAGATCATAGGACATGTAAAAAGACATTACACATTTACTTCTTGGGAACAGATGTATTTTTATAAAATAGAAAGGAAACTAGAATTAAAAAGACATATTAGAGGCACAGGTGTTAAAGAAATTTAGGAAATTATGAATATACGTAAATTTTTCATCAGCTTTTATACAGAAATAGGTTAAGTGTGAGAGAATTAAACTGAGTTTTGAGAATTATGAATATTCATGAGAATGTAATTCTGAGAATACCTTAGAAATTATCCATGCATAAATAGAATCACACACAGGCTTGAGTAAATTAGAGTCATTGAAAAATGAATTTTGTCTAAAAGTAAAATAAGATTTTACAAGATTAACAGTATATACTTTAAACAGATAGGGAAAGACAGTGAATGTAAATACATAAGTTTATTCAGAAGAAAAACATAAGGCAAATTCTGTCTGTAGCATGGCAAAGCTCTTGAAAGGTTCATGTGATCTGAGGCCTTCTTTCAAACCATTCTAAAAAACTGACCCAGGAGCCACGGGTTACTCATGATTGCCTTCCCGGAAAGATGTTAATTAAGCACCTGGATTCTCAATTAGTTGCACTTGGCACCTATGCTCTATCAGCTGGAGGCCAATGGATCATGTCACTAAGCTAAACTTGGCCATTTCACATAAGAAGAAAGATTAGATGAAGTAAACCAAAGAACAAAGAGAACATAGGACATGTGAAAAGGGATTACTCTTTTACTACATGGGACCTGATGTATTTCTAATAAATAAAAAGATAATTAGACCTAAAACTTCATTTTAGAGGTCCGGGTATTAAGAGAATTTAGGAAAAGTACGAATATAGGTAAAATTTTTATCATATTTTATACAGAAATATGTTGAGTGTGAGAGAATTCAATGGAGAACGTACAGTTAAATATTCATGAGAATGTAAATCTGAGAATACATTAAATATTATTCATGAATAGATAGAATCCCACACAGGCATGAGAAAAATAAGAGTCATTGACAATGTATTTTGTCTAAAAGTAAAATCAGAATTTTCCAGATTTACAATGTATATTATAAGTCAGATTGAGAAAGAGAGTGAATGCAAATAAATAAGTTGAGTCAGAGGTAAAAGTGCAGGCAAATTCTTTCTGTAGCATGGCAAAGCTCTTGAAGTGTTCACGTGAACTGAGCCTTTCTTACAAACCTTCCTAAAAAACTGAACCAGGATCCAGGAGTTAATCATGAATGCCTTCCCAGAAACATGTTAATGAAGCACCTGGATGCTCAGTTAGCTGCAACTGGTACCTTTGCTCTATCAGCTGGAGACCATTGGATCATTTCATTAAGCAAAAACTTGGCCCTTACACATAAGAAGATATATTAGATTAGATGAAGTAAACCAAAGAACAAAGAGAACATAGGACATGTAACAAGGGATTACACATTTACTTCTTGGGAGCAGATGTATTTCTATAAAATAGAAAAGGATCTAGAATTAAAAAGTCATATTAGAGGTCCAGTTATTAAGAGAATTTACGAAAAGTACAAATATAGGTAAAATTTTTATCAGATTTTATAGAGAAACATGTTGAGTGTGAGAGATTTCCACTGAGTTTTGTGAGTTAAGAATATTCATGAGAATGTAATTCAGAAAACACCGTAATAATTATCCATGAATAGATAGAATCCCACACAGGCTTCTGTAAAATCAGATTCATTGAAAAATTTTTTTTGTCGAAAATTAAAATCAGAATTTACCACATTTACAGAATATATTTTAATCAGATTGAGATTGAAAGTGCATGTAAATAGATGAGTAGAGTCAGAAGATACTCATAAGGCAAATTCTGTCTGTAGCATGGCAAAGCTCTTGAAATGTTCACGTGAACTGAGGCCTTCTTCCAAAACTTCATAAAATACTGACTCAGGTGCCACAAGTTACTCGTGATTGCCTTCCCGGAAAGATGGTAATTAAGCACCTGGATGCTCAATTAGCTGCACCTGGCGCCTATGCTCTATCAAATGGTGGCCAATGGATCATCTCATAAAGCATAAACTTGGCGCTTTCACATAAGGAGAAAGAGGAGATTAGATGAAGTAAACCAAAGAACAAATAGACCATAGGACATGTAAAAAGGCATTGCACAATTACTTCTTGGGAGCAGATGTATTTCTATAAAATACAAAAGGATCTAGAATTAAGAAGTCATATTAGAGGTTC
>PVHX01026039.1:0-21395 GCA_004024805.1 Geosciurus inauris
GCCATATATATGCCATACTACTAGTGAGGAAAGAGCTTTGACATCAGGTTACCTGAACTTTAATTTGGACTCTAATCTGTATGCTAGTTCATTAGGATTATGGTCAAGTCAATTAACCTGACTAGGTTTCAGTTTCCTCAGGTATCAAAGAGATATCTACCTCTTACTTCCTATCTGAAGAATAAAAAGTTATTTAAAGTTCTCTGGAGAGTTTTTGGAACTCAAAGATCACTGAACAAGTGCCACATAATTGTTGTTATTTAAATTAGTGTCTTTGCTTCTGATTCTCTATAGTATTGGGGGGAATCTGAGAAGACTTTTGAAACTATGGCATGAAACTGAATTTGAGAACATCTTTACTTCCCCTGAAAAGAGAAATTATTCAAAATATAGACACAAAGACCACACAAAAATGAAAAATAGATCATTCTCATCTCTGAACAGCAAAGAACCCCATCGGTTAGTTAAAGTCTGACATTTCCTATAGAATTAGAGTTCTGAAGAGCACTCAGAACTTCTGTGTAGGTCTTCTCTATAAGGAAGGTTTGACAGGGAAGGTATCATTCTAAAGTTATACTTTTCCTCCAGTAAAATCATTTAAAATCATTGTTTATAAGGATGAAATATCCTTCATCTTCCAGAATGGATATACTTGATGATAAGCAAAGACATTTGGTTTCTCCAGGGAATTATTCATATACAAATATAAAATCAGGTAGTTTCTTGTTTGTTATGCATTTTCTAATTTTCCTGAATCCGATATTTACAGAGTCATGCTATAATGTCCTTTAGGGATTGGTTCTAAAACTCCACCATGAATACCAAAATCTGTAGATGCTCAACTTACTTATATTAAATAATTTTATTTTTTTATATTAAGTTATCTTCTGTAAGTTTGGGAGGTATTAGTCATATTGTATGGTAAATTTTGAAATATAAATATAAGATTATTCTTTCTGTTATATTGTTTTGCTTATTGAATAAGATATGATCACTGTTTTGGGAAATAGCAGTATAATATTTAACATTATTTAGATTACTTGAAATATGGATTTTTAACAACTATGTTTAACATGAACTTTACCCAAAATATAGATTTTGAACTATATTAACTGACAGCAGTTCATATAGTAAAATTTATAAATAAAAGCATACTCATATTGGCGGATAAAAGGTGATAGTAATTGTTTTCTTTTGCTGATAATAGTACAAAGAAGTACTTTTCAGATTGTTGGTACAAACATTTGTTAAAGGGATGGGAAGAAATTAAGATGAAAAATAAGCAAAGAATAAAAATTAATATACAGTAAAGCTTTTTGGAGTGATACACAACATGTTTTATAAAAAAAAGACTTGGCAGTCATATACAGTCTGAAGTGCTTAGGGAAAAGAACTGAGCTGTTAAAACTGTAGTTGCAATTTTTTAACACAATTTATGTTACCAAATAACTTAATTATGGCGGCTTGGATATTGGCTGTGATTACATTTTCATTTCTTTGAAGGTTCTCTCTTTGCATTACCCTCCATTCCTAAGGAAATAGAAGATGTGAAGTATATTTTAGATAAATGAATGGCCAAATGATAATAACTATTCAGGGATTCAGGAGTAACCAATTTGATGCCATTATATCCCAGGATTTAAAGTCAGGAAAATTTTGTTTCAATCCCTTTTAACATTGAACCATTATTTCCTCATTTAATATGAAAGTAGAAAAAAAGTTGTAATAATTGCTTAGTCAATAAAGATGTCCTTGGGCTAGGGATGTAGCTCAGTTGGTAGAGTGCCTGCTTTGCATGCACAAGGCCCTGGGTTTAATCTGCAGCACCATCAAAAAAAAAAGATGTCTTATTAATCCAATGCTACCCCATATATAAACAAGTAAAATAGAATCTATTAGAAACAATAAGGATAACACAACATATTAATCACTTAATCATGAAGGCGTCTTACTGGCCCAATGCAGTCTGGTAAGCAGAGCAGGTAGGATAGCACAGTGCACACTGGATGCTATTTTTCCTTCCAAAAATAGACGTCCAAAAATCATTCACCAATCAGTGTCTGAGACTTAACCTAACAGGTAAATAATTTTAGGAGGTTTTCTTTTCTATGTAGGTATGGGAAAAACATAAAGGAAAGTATTGTTCATTTTCCAAAAAGCTTCATTGGTTTCAAAGAATATTAACCTGATTTCTGTATCCAGATTCTGGAAAAGTGATCAAAATGTCAGGGAATTGTTTAAGACTGTAATCTCTGTGGGCAAACAGCAGGTATCTGTAGGAAAAGCAGAATTCACCACCATTGAAAATATCTCAATCCTTTAGGATATCGAAAACCTGAGAGCTTATAATGGTGGCTCCAAATCCTGGACCACAGAATTGTTTAGTTACCAACATGTATGGAATTTGAAACAAGAAATAATAAGCATATGACATATTAAAAATAAAGAAACTTCACAGTTTATATAGGGAGATGTACAGTCTTTGCAATAATTTACCACTACATTTATTGAATTCAAAATTAAGCATAATCTCATAAGTAAAACAATGTGCCTATATTCAAAGGAGATGATTTTGTTTGGCAAAGGAACTTTACTTCCAAATTATTTCCTACCTACTGGAAGGTATGTGCATCTAATTTGTCTGACCCACTTATGATAGAAGAGGTTAGGTTCTAAGCAAAAATAAAATAAAGAAGTAAAGAAGAAAAAGAAAATCTAGATTTTAAGATGTTCATACTTTAGTTTTCTTGCTTTCTTCTCTCAGCCAAAATCCTTCACTAGATATAGGCCTGTATAAATATCCCACGTTTTCCCCCCCCAAGTACCTTAATTCTGTTCCCTTCATCTATGGTTTAGAGAGAAGTCAGATGACTCAGCCTGCAGTGTTACATAGGAGTCAGGGAGAGTGTCACACTTTGTTATTTGACAAAAGATGTGCTAGAACTCGTCCATAAGCAATTCTCTTTTTGTTCATGAGTACTTTTCTTTTACCAATTTAACAAGACTTGTTGATGATAGAAACCTCACTATGTTAAAATCAGATAGAAATCTCAAGTATAAAGAGATTTCAACACAAAGGTCAAAGAAAAAATTGAAGCCATTCATTTCCAAATGCTAAAGAAACATGCAATAAGAAACTTGTACACCCATACGTCATGCAAAGAAGTCTATTATACCTCTACTTTTTTCTGAAATTACTGTATTATGATATTTGTTAAAAGGTTGCTTTTCCCCCATTATTATATAAAGTGAAATAAACCAAGGTAGGTTTCTTATATAAATAAGAAAATAAATTATTCTGATTATAAACCCTGGAGTCTTTTTGATTGAGGTAAAAATATCTGATTGGTTTTGTATGGTAATTTTAGCTGATAAGCTTTCAGAGACAGACTAAAATCATTTTCTTGAAATATAGTTTAGAATTTGAAACTGTTGGGGCATTGCGGATAGAATTTCATGCTAACCTGCTTGACTGGTTTTAAGTTTAATTTTGAAAAGATCAGGTTCTAATAAAAGGAAAGAAAAACAGAAAAAATATTTAAATATAGATGTTTTATACTCTACTTACTGACACTTATTTCATCTCTATTGCTCTATATTTTAAATAATGCTTATATTCTGAATAAGAGAAACTGGTTTTTCAGAATACAATATTTTAGTTAACTGACTGAAATCCAAAAGTGGGAAATTCATGTTTCTAAAATTTAGTTTCTAAATATGTTTAAATTTTATTCTAATTATCTTTTTAACAATTAAAAGATTAGAGTTGTATTTATTAACATACTAATATATTCATAAATATCTGTTAAGCAATACTATCTGTCAGACTCTGCTCTTCACACTGGGGCTACAGCAACAAACGAAACAGAAATGCATCATGTCTTTATGGGTTATGAGGGAAACACAAATTAGAACATAATGTATTGGCTTATGGTTAGAGTGCCTATGATAAATAGAGAGGGACATGGGGATACTATTTTCAGCCCATCTGGATGATCTGATTATAATAGACAACTATTCAATGAGAAACCTAGTATGCATGAGACAGTGAGACCTATGAAGGAACAACATACAGAGGTCCCATATGATATATACGAAGGATGCACAAAATGCCAGGGCCCTGGCAACAAATGAGATTAAAAAGACGACTGGTGGCCAGATGCATGGGACTATGTAAGAGCTCTAATGTTTTCTGAGAGATATCAGAACCTTTTAGTAGGTCTGGGCTAATCTGATTCCATATGGAGTGCTAGCTCTGACTGTTGGGGAGAGAGTGACTGATAGGGGACCTAGAGTGGAAGAAAGGAGTCTAGTTAGGAAGCTACTGCAAGGTTCCTGCTGGGACGCAATGTTTGCCTAGTCTAGTAGGAGCTTAGTGAAAGTGCTGAAACATGATTAGAAGTCTGGAGATTTGGTAAAGACTATGGAATTTACTAAGGAATGACAGCTGGTTCTGTGGGAAAGGGAGTTTAATGATAAGTAAACATATTGTCATTGACAACAGGAAGAATAAAATTTTCAGTCATGGAGGGGGGAAGATTGAAAAGAGAAGGATAGGGTAAAGTGAAAGTCAGCAGTTTAGACCATTTTAAGTATTTGTTACCCAACATTTATTGTAGGATTATCATTTGTAACCATAATGGTAGGTGAGGAAATCCATTACACCTTTCTTGGCCTCCTACAAGAACAAATCCTGGCACACAGTAAGTGCTCAATAAACATGTGTTGAAATAAAGAATGAGCAGGTATTTGGCTGTGATCCCCCAGGAGGAGAAGAAAGGGAGAGTTAAGGGCAAGAAATGAAAGGGCAACTGGGAAAGTTCATGAAAGGAGAAGTTCAGAGACTGACTAGTAACCATGCAGATGAATAGAAAGCATCAAAGGAGATGAAGGAGAGTTAATACTGAAAGAGGAGAGTGATTCTAATAGCATCCTAAAAAGCATATTTCAAGATGCAGTACTGGGTCACAGGCCGCTCATAATCTCCTGTTACCAGGTGAAGATTTAGAAGGGAGAAAGTATGTACAGTGATCATGCACAACTTTTGGAGAGTAGTTTTGTAAAAAGGAACAAATAATAAGGGTCAAAAGCCAGAAATGGATGAAGACTCAGAATTTTTAACCACTTTGATAATAAACTTACACAAAATTTCCATTACTATAACATGTGCTCCCAAATTGTAACATTTGGAAAAGTAAGATTTCTCAAAACTTAAATAATTTCTAAATAACTCCCACCCCCTGCTCACAACAGGGTCACATTGAAAATTAACACTCATATAAAATGATAAAGTTATGGAAAAATAATTTTCACTAATTTTCTGGCTTCTTAGTTGACTCCTTTTATCTTATAGAATTAAGTCCAAACTATTTAATAATACTGTATAGAAAACATTATAAAAGATATAACCCTAAATCAAAATTTTGACCCCATTACTAGATTCTTTCTGACAAAAAGTAAATCTATATTGAGCTATTTTCAAAATTTAAAGGTCTAGATAGGCAATGCATTTTCTGCTCTTTGAATCCCTAGAACCTATAATATTGTAGACAGTAAGTAATTTTTTGGTATATGCATAAATTAAAGAGAATGAAGTCAAAGTATAAACTTCTAATAGGGTTGGAAATACTCCTTCCCATCCTTTAGGATCCATATTAAATGCACTTCCTTTGTGAAACTCATCCCTCATAACATTATAGAAAATCTATGGGGTAAAACAAATATACTGGTTAGAGTGATGGTATGGTAAATTGGGAGGAAGTACTGCATGGCTCATGGATGTTTAAGTTGCATGGAAATTTTGAAATAAATTTACAGTGTTGTCTTTGAAATCTTTCAGACTTTGCAAACCTCAGTTTAATGATTTAAAGCAGTGATCTTGAGTAAGTGTTTAAATCTTCCCTCCTATGTAAAATAGGCATTATGGTCCATGATCCAAAGGATTTTTCCAAGGACAAATGAGACATGTGAAATACGTATACTGTGCATCATTCAGGAAGAAGTATTATTACATTTTGTATATCTTTATATTCCCATTATTTACTAGAACTCATGACTCAGAATAATTTTTTAAAGAATTTTGTTGAATTGTCCTTAATACACATGTAGAAAGCACATCAATGTCTTCAGTCTCTCTACAAAGTAGCAAAATTTGCAACAGGATGCTAAGGAAAACAGTTCAAAATCAAGGATAGCCAAATGGTTGTAACTTGTACTAGATTTAATAGTAAGGGTAGTCTGTTTCTGTTTTAAGAAGGCACTGATTCCTTTGTAGAACATTGTCATGTTAAAAATCTAGTCTCTGCCAGGGCAGTAGAGAAAATGGTGACATGAATGCCACTTTTGTTTAGAGTTTTCGTGGAGACAACTTTTAATTGGGTTCCCTCTTTGGAGAATATTGACTTAATTGTCTCAAAATCTGAGCATGGCATTACAGAATTTAAGGTTCCTGAAATGTGAATACTGTAGTAAATAAGTATATTGAAGAATGATAGATAAAAATGTAAAAAGCATTTGAACTCCAAAAGTAGATTAAAATGGATGGAGAAAATGAAATAGAAACAATTGTGACTTTTAGCATCTAATGTCATGTAATATGCAAAGGTAATATTTCACATTTAATTATTCTTGGGTCTAAAGAGACTTGAAATAATTTAGTCTGATTTCCATGAAAAGTGACTATTGCACTCAAGTAGTACGACTGAAGATTACAGACAATTATAGCAAAGGTTTAACAAATCTCAAAAGGAACACATAATTAATTCACCCCTACATCACTCAAGAAAGTCATGGGAGTTCTCTGATGCCTGTAGGGTTATTTTTTAAAATCATTTAGTATGTTTGATACAGCAAAATGTAACAGTGTCCCCAAAGGACAGCTATTTATTATGAAACATACACATAGGTTAAATTTTTCTCCTAAACTTTCCTTCCAGACAAAAATGGAAAAATTAGAGTATTAATGCTCTATAAATGACAATATTTGGTAAACAATTTTCATACATTTGTAATTTCAATGCTGGGATATGTTCATAGTAGTCAGATATAATTTACAAAATGTATTCAACTCTTATGTGCTCTGCTGCAGTGAGACAAATTCTAGTCTCAGATTAACAGAATTTGCATGATGCTTCATAAGTCATATATCTGAAAAACGAGAGCACATTTGGGGGTTAAATTAATTGACTTGTAAGATCCCTACTGATTCTAAAATTGTGTTATTTTAAGTAGATAACCGTGTTTTATATGAGCTTTAAAGAGTATTATATTGAAGTTAAATAAATTATTCACTTCTAAGCACTAGCAAATATATATTTTTCTGAATAGCTTTATTTATTTATTTTTTCTTCTGGAATTAATATAAAACTCAGTGAATAATTCATTAATTCTGGGCAGCTCAGCTCAAAAAAATCCCATCAAAATGAAAATGGTTATATATACTTTCTCTTGATTCTACCTGAAAAATTCAGCTGTCTACTTCTAAAGTCAGAATCAATCACTCCAGGAAATGCAATAACTTCCATCTTCACCTCCTGGTTTAGAGATATGAGGAATTCAGTGTGGTAAGGTGACGTTCTTAACATTTGGTTCAGTGGAAATCAAGTTGGTTCTATGTATTAAGGTAGGGACATTCCCCTTGGATTACCCCTGTTCTTTCAAGTCCATCATTGTGGCCATAATCATTAAATTCTCTCTGGAAATGTGATATTGCTTGTGGTTTAATAGTTTAAGAGCAACATGTGTATAGTCCCTTAGCTCCACGCTATAAACATGTTACTTAGCTTCATAAACTGCTTACACTATGGACTATCAGTGCTCTTTACTACAGAAAAATAGTCATTTTAGCACCTTTAAATTTTATCAGATTAGGGAGAGGATACCAGAAGACCCAGAACCAATGTAGAAATAGACATAGAGATTTATTGAGAGAATCAGTTCATATGATTTTGAAGACTGAGAAGTCCCACAATTGGCCATCTGCGTGCTGAACAGCTAGGAAGTCAGTGGTGTACTACCTGTGTGAACTAAAAGGCCTGATCACAAGGTGAGCTGATGATGTTAAGTGCTGTCCTGAGTTCAAAGGCCTGAGAGTCAGTGACGTTGAAGGGTAGGAGATGGACATTCCAGCTGTAGCAGAGAACAAATTTTTCATTCCTCTGCCTTTTTATTCTTTTCAGATTCTCAGTGAATTTGATTATTCCCATCTATATGAATGAGCTTGGTCTTGATCTTCCCTATACAATCTACTGATCCATTAGAAATCAGTTAATAGAGACACTCAAATAATATTTTACCAGTTATCTGGTCATTCTGTAGCCAGTCAAGAGGACAGAGTTGACCATCCTAGCCCCCAAAATGTGCTCATGAAAAATATAAGGTTATAACAACTTTAGTAATTATGAAACACTTAATTTAAATGTTATAAAATTATATCTGAATCTAGCATATAATTTGCAAAAACATTCTAATTTGACTAGTGAGTTTGATGTCTCCAATGAGTCAATCCAAAATATCTTTTCATCACCTAGCAAAATCATCATCTATATTGAATATATGAAAATAAAATGTATGTTCTTGATGTGTCCCCACACTGACTTTAAAAATATATTACTTCAATAATTTATTTAGCAATATTACTTTTTCATGAAACATGCTTATGAAATGAAAACCAGTAGTCAAAACATTTACCCTATGTTGATTTTGTAATAGAAATAGTATTGCTTTCTTACACAATCTTTTGAAACAGATTTTTCACTATAGTAGTCCATAAAGAAAAATACTGTTTCAAGTCAATAATATACTCATTTATATCCTATACACATAAAACTTTTAAAAATTATGAATAGTTTATAATAATTTATACCTAATCTCATCTGAAAAGATTTATCATTTTTCAGAAGCATTTTAGCATACTTTTAATGAGAGTTGAGAGGTTTTTCATTAATATCATTTCCATGACCTACACAGCCATTAATTCAGAAAACCTCTGGGGCAATGGGAGATAAAGACAAACAGACACACATAGAGAAAAATCCTAGGCCTGGTGGTTCTACATCCCCTGATGACGGATGAATGACCCAGAGACAGCTCAGCAAGTTTAGGCTTTAGCATCAAAAGGATTTTTTTTTGTGAGGAGGTTTCTTCAAAGCAAGCAGGACCAAGGTCATAGTTATGGGCAGTCCAATTATAACTATCAAATTTGCTTTCATAATTCTTTACCCTCTGGCATATGGTGTCTGAACTTAAGGTCATGACTGACGGTCCTTTGGCAAGCATGAAACCTCCTCTGAACAGGGCTTCATCATAGCAACTGGGCAGTCTCAACAGTGCCTTTGCATCAAGATTTCCCAGCTCAGGCATGCTGTTGTCACCAGACAGTTCAAAGATCATTTAAATCACTGCTCTCGACATCTCATCATAAATATAATTTGATTTTTGTAATTTAAAAATTTCACTGATTATCCTAGATATATGCTGGTATATAAGCATGCTGATTTTATTTATGTTATCCTCTATGTTATTCTTTCTAGATAAAATTACCTAAGTTAAAGTCTCAAACTAATTGCATCACTTAACTCTGTATTTGTATGGTCTCCATGTGTCCTAAGCTGACCATTTACCTATTTCCAAAAGCTAAAAATGTTATGAAATTTGGAACTTTAATTAAACTTTCATGGACCACACACTCTCTTTTCCTCCCAATATCAGGTAACGCTACTTCAGAAGCCTCTCAAACATAGAATCTAAACTCTCATTCCCAATTGCTGTATTTTCTACCCTCTACTGAGTTATCTTCTCCTAGCTCTTTCAACTGGTCAGTCTGACAACTACCTCTTCTACCTGTAGCCCATCCTCCACAACATGTGCTAACTCACCTTTCTAAGAAATATATCTGATTATGTTATTGTGAATTTTAAATCTTTGAGTTCTTTACCTTAGATGGTGAAAAAGCCCAAACAATTTTTTTACCATGGCATATAATCTTTCCACAATATGCTTACAACCTTATTCTAAGTTCAGTATCACTATCCACTCTCCCCTCAACTAAGAATAAATTTGAATGTCTTATGATAGTCTTGCTATTGCATGCATGGTACCATCTCTACCCTATGTCTACCGGATCTAATGATGTAGTATTCTTTTATGCATATCCTAAAATTATGCAGAGTTTTTTAAAAAAGCCATTATTATTTCATATTTTACTTTTTACTGTGGTTTCATATTTTAATATCTAGTAAAATTTTATGCATGTATGACCCTACCCTTAGTATTACAAATGTATAATCTGTGTAATTTTAAGAGATTGTATTATCTTTATTTGTGCCTCAGAGAATTGACTAAGAACACTATTTTTCATATATATGTTCAGCATATATACCAATTAGAAGCCTTAAAATATAATATAAAGGGCCAATTCACTCTCTTTCTATATAGCCCTTTGACAATATGCTCAATTTCTATAGTGATTTGTTTTTTATATTTTATCAGATATTGCAGATATCAGGTATTTAAAGTTCCAAATTATTATTATGTAAAAGACTAAGATTTTGTAATTCATTTGCAAGTTAATTTTTATAATTTCCTCTCATTCTTTTGTACTGATTTGTATCTATATTAGTTTTGTATTATTGTGCATCAAAATACCAAAAACTTTGCAGTTTGAAATATACCAATTTACTAGCTCATTTTGTGAGGTCAAAAGTCAAGTATAACATACTGATTCTTTGCTAAGAGTATCACAAGATTGCTATCGTGATGTTGACTGGACTGACTTCTGTGAAGGCCCCAGTGGAAAAATCACTTCCAAGCTCACTTTTTCTACTGGAAAAAATCAGTTCCTTATAGCAGAATAAATTGGACTGCAAGTCAGAAACCACTTTCAGACCCTAGAAGCTGCCTTCAATCTTGTCACATAGTACTGTCCATTTTTACATTAGCAATGACCCATTGGTATGGGTTAGATATAAGGTTTCCCCCAAAAGCTCATCTGAGGCAGTGCAAAAAAGTTTAGAAGAGAAATGATTAGTTTATGAGAGCGAGCCTTAATCTGATCAGTTCAATCATCCGCTGATAAGGACAAACTGGGTGATAACTGTAGGCAGATAGGATATGACTGGGGAGATGGGTCATGGGGAAATGTCCTTGGGGTTTATATTTTGTCTATGATGAGGGGAGCTCGCTCTCTCTGCTTCCTGATGGTTGTGTCCTGAACTGCTTTCCTCCACCACTCTTCCATCATGTTCTGTCTCACTTTGAGCTCAGAGGAAGGAGTTGGCTATCTAAGAATTGAGACCACTGAAACCGTGAGCCCCCAAAACTTTTCCTCCTCTAAAATTGTTCTTGTCAAGTCTTTTGGTCACAGCAATGAAAAAACTGACTAAAACACCCATTGAATCTGCTTTGAATCTCAGAAATCCTCTTCTGTGACCAGTTGGCAAAACTCTGCTTTTTAAAATTATTATATGTTTACAAATTATAGTTTCATATATTTATTGGGTACAAAGTAGTGTCATAATTATCCCAATACAATGTGGGATGATTCAATCAAGCTAATTAGCATATCCATTGCCTCAAATATTTAGTAGATTTAAAGAGCATTTAGAGATATTGAAATGTACAGCACTCAGTATTTAGCTGTCAGCATGCTTTGCAACTGACCTAAAAATCAGACTTAATCCTCCTGAGACTTTGTACCTTTTGACTATTACCTGCCCCTTTTTCATTGCCCAGCCTCTAACAAGCACAGTTTACTCTTCAATTGTTTTAGATTGCACATATCATTGAAAATATATATTATTGTTTATCTGTGTTTGGCTTATTTCATTTAGCATAATGTTCTCCAGTTCTGTCTTTGCTTTTGCATCTGACAGACCATCATTTTAAGGTTCAATAGTAGTAAATGGAATGGAATGATGTATGTATCTGTGTGCTTATGTATATTTATATACACTGAATATTCTTTATCCCTCGATTGATCTTTAGGTTGATTTCATGAGGCTACAGACATTTAATAAATATTTCCTTGCTGAATTATTAGAACAATTAATTTTAAAACCATATCATTTTATTTCTGAAATGCAGTGGCTGCAATTTACCACAATCTATGTTCAAGACATTAGACGTCTCACCTTTCACAGAATACACAGCCATTTCACACATTTTTTGTCTTGACACATGCTCTTAGCTATTTTTGTAAAGGCTTTTCTCACTTTCTCTGCTTCCTCACTTCAAGAAACATCTCACATGTTTTCTTCAGTGTGAACTCTTCTATGATATCCACAAATATTTTAGTCTTTTTCCCTTTCTATCATGTTGATGACCTTATGAAATTATAAATGGCATAATCATGTTAGGAAGAAAGTTCTATAATGTGACAATGTGTTTGGAACTTCAAAAGGCTATCATACGTTTTTTGAAAGACAACAGGCTGGAAATATTGCTTTTCCTATAGCAAACTGGGAAAAATGACAGGTTACAAAATAAACAATCTTGACTCATAAAGAAGAAAGTTAACTTTTGGATTCACTGGATGATAAAAAGGTATGTGATATCTACTTCTAGTAAGAAATTTCTGTCCAGCATATGTATAGAAAAATACTACTGCAGAGCAATGGGACCAGCACTCAGAGCAACACATACTCAGAAGAAATGAGGACTGGAAGTGGGAGAGGACCAGAGTGAATTTGTGGACTCTGCAGCAGTTTGTAAGTCATAACCTCCATTCAAAGGTCATTTAGCAGTGATAATGGAATCAAATTTAAGGCAAGAATTGTGAAGTTGGGATACACTGGGAACTGGTGACATCTGAGATGATTAAGGACCATGAATGCTATAAAATTGTCACCATTTAAACACTATATTAAATTTCAATGAAGATAATTCATTTGTTAGGATCTTGTGAAATTTGCCAGTACAAATTATTCATAATCCCACATTTTATGCAATGGAAACAATCTTTTGAAATCCATCCAGGTTAAAATTTTTTCTTTCCATATTTGAATATGAAAATTATAGAAAAGTATTTTTAAATGAATAAAAACTAACAAAACAAACATATGGGACTTAAATGTATAGGGACATTTTGACATACTACAGACAGGCTACTAGAATATAAAAAAGGGCCTCCCAAAAGATATCCACAGGAACATCTGGAACTTGTGAATGTTATCTAATATGAAAAAATGCACTTCACAGGTATAATTAAGATGTTGCGATGAGGATATTATCCTGGAATCTGGTTGGGCTCTAAATTCAATCACACGTGTGCCTATAAGAGGTAGTAAGAGATTTGATAAGCACATAGGAGAAGTGTTTTAAGATAGAGCAAAGAAGGATCTCATATGCTTTCCTGATGATTAGAATAATTTGGTCAGAGGCAAGGAGTGCTAGACACTGCTAGAATTTGAAGAAGGGCTAGAGAAGGTAGAATCTTCCCAGGGCCTCTGGATAGAAGATAGCCCTGTTTCAGCCCAGTAATACTAATTTTGGACATCTGGCCTCCGGAACAATAAATGAATAAAGTTCTTTCATTTTAAGATATAAACTCTATAAACCTTCACTTCAGCCACAGGAAACCAATACACATGTAATGTTGAAAGCAATAAACAAGTTAGTCAAACCTGGAGAAAAATAGGTTTTATACGTTTTGCAATTGATGAGATATAAGAGATTGGTAGTGATCCTGGAGAAATTGTGGTTTAAAAAAAATCTAGTTTAAAAAAACCTAAGACTTTACAATAACAACAAGTTTTCCATTTCAGTCAATTCAAAATTATAATTGAAACAAAATCCATATTCAATAAAACATGAAACTGCACTGTTTAATTGCTTTGCATATTTAGGAATATATACCCATTCTGAAGATATTAACCAAATATGTCACTATCACTAAAAATTTTTAATATTCAAAAATTACTTGAAAAGCCAGGAACAGTGGCACATGCCTGTAATCCCAACACTTTGGGAGGCTGAGACAGGAGAATTGCGAGTTCAAAGCCACCCTCAGCAAAGGCGAGGTGCTAAGCAATTTACTGAGACCCTGTCTCTAAATACAAAATAGAACTGGGGATGTGGCTCAGTTCTGGAATGACCCTGAGTGCAATCCCCAGTACAAAAAACAACAATTACTTGAGGGCTAGGGTTGTGGCTCAGTGGTTGAGTACTTGCCTAGCATTTATGAGGCACTAGGTTTGATTCTCAGCACCACACGTAAATAAATAAATAAATATCCATCAACAACTAACAAAAATACTTAAAAAATTACTTGAAGAAATTTAGCAAGATCATAAATCTGACATGGTAAAAAACTCATTTTAAGAAGAACTCAGGTCACTCACTTGCTTAATAACATTCTACATAAACCAATCTCCCCTCCCATGATGGATACATTTCTATGTAGTCCAGATATTGGTTACCCACCCAATCGTGTATCTATTACTCATCCCCCACCCCTCACTCCCACAGCATCCTGAGTTCTGAGCTCAGCCTCCACTTTGTTCTTGTACACACCAGTATTTCTGGTGTTAATGCTTTTGTTTATCCTCCTCCCTCTGCCTAGAAAGCACCCTTCCAGAGCTACCCATGATGTTGCCCAAGTGCTAGGATTAGGGATGTGAAGCCTTACCATTCAATGTATTCCAACAGAATCTGGTTCATATCCTCTTATTTTCTTCATATCACTATCAAAAATTATTTTCTCCATTTTTTTACAGGTTCATTTGTCTTCAATTTTGGAAAACAATTTTGACTTATTCAAAACTTTGTACACTTAGAGTTGTGACTATTATGCTTTAAATAGGAGGGGTCTGCCAAAGGTCATTCACAAGACAATGCAAAAAATTTCCAAGGTAAAATTATTAGATTATGAGTGGTATAACCTAGTCATTAGATTAATCCACTGATGTATGTAGATTAACTGGGTGGCAACTGTAAGCATATAGTGTGCAACTGGTGGAAGTAGGTCACTGAGGGTGTCTCTTTGGGGTTGATATTTTGTCCCTGATGAGAGGAGATCGCTCTGCTTCCTAATTGCCATGTCCTGAACTGCTTTCCTCTCCACTACACCTTTTGCCAGTGATGTTCTGCCTAACCTCAGGCCCAAAGCTATTAATAGCTAACCATGGATGAAATTCTGAAACCATGAACCAAATAAACTTGTATTCCTCTAAGTTCCTATCAGGTCTTTTGGTCACAGCAACAAAAACCATTCCCCTATCCTGTCTTTGAGTCTACTTGATCTTGCATTGGAGGTAGTCCCTCCATTTCATCACAACATTCTATTTTTCTTCCGTGGATTATAAGATACCATCATTGTTCATTGTTCAATTTCTGAACCCCAAGTTTCTAACAATTTAAATATAAATTCTTAATTTCTTCAAAATTACTTTTTTGGCTCTACAAGTTAAGATACCAGAAAAGAAAACATAAGTTCAAAATTGAAAGAGAAGTATAGACATTTGAGTGCAATACAATTTACAACGGAGTTTGAGACTTGACACAAATATACTATTTTTCAAACATATAATGTAAAATGACCAAAATTGTCTTATAAAAACCTCTATTTCTAGGGATTGTTTAGTTTTTCCTGAAATGTTAGAGTTCCATCTTCATTAGGGTCTGTAAAATGTGGTAAATATGCCTTCCTGGCACATAAATCATTGGCCAGAAAAAAATTACATCATCATCATCATTATTTTGGTACTGGAAATTGAACCCAGGTGCTCTTTACCACTGTGCTAAATCCCCAGCCCTTTTTTTTTTTAATTTTTATTTTGAGGCAAAATGTCATTAAGTTGCTAAGGGTCTCACAATTTGCTGAGGCTATCCTCTTAACTTGTATTCCTCCTCTCACAGCCTCCTGAATCAATAGGCTATCACACCTGGACAATAGTGCTTTAACAATGGGACTTAATTTCTGAAAGAAACATTTAGAAGATATTTAAATTATGATCATGCAATTGGACTCTTTCAGATGAAAATGCAGTGAGTTTTCTGTCATAAAATTTTAAAAATGTATTCCTATGTTCTTTAGTGGATTTTTATTTTACAAAGATTAAAGTCTGTTGTGATATACAGTGATACATTGGAATAAAATAAGTCGTATGGAACCAAGTGTTGTGGCTCATGCCTGTAATCCTAGAGGTTTGCGAGGCTGAAGCAGGAGGATCATAAATTTGAGGCAAGCCTCAGCAATTTAGTGAGGCTTTAAGCAGCTCAGCTAAACCCTAGCGCAAAAAAAACAAAAAAAAAAAAACACAAAAAGGACTGGGGATGTGGTTCAGTGGTAAAGTGCCCCTGGGTTCAATCCCCAGTACAAATGATTAGATAGATAGAAAGAAAGAAAGGAAGGAAGGATTTAGTAAGAGAAATGTCCTAAAGAATTGTTATTTCCTCAAGAGGGCTTGGCTAAAGGGTAGTTCATGTATTAAATGATCAACTGTATTTCAAAGAATAATTTCCAAGGAGAATTTTTCCCACTGATTTAAAATTATATAGCATGAAGTAAGATTGCTAGATATAAGAGACTTGATAATATTAACTACACAAAGAAATTCAGTAATATTAACTATGGGTTACCAAAGCTTAGTCCTGAAATAAAATATTCTGTGTCACATGTCAACAAACTATTAATGGCCAATCACAACAGGAATATTTTATTGCCTTTAATCTAAGCTTTATTTTATTGTTTTTTAAATAAAATTAATTAAGTTTCCTGACAAGTAGTTTCATGAGTCATGCACCCAAACTAATTAAGCTTGTTTTCTTAGGGATTTATGACTTATGGTTGATTGACTTTGTAACTGAATTACATTCTAATCTTCTAGGGTAATAATTCCTGATGTTTTATACTTAAATAAATGTTTCTTTTGCTAGATAATGTCTATAGGAATGTTTTCAGGGAAACTCTTCTTACTGCCAGAACACATTTAAAATAGCCTCTTGTTGCCAACATGCTCAACCTTATAACAATAGAAATGCTTCAAGGACAACGCCAAATACACGAGGGCCACAGCCATAAGCTATTCAAAGGCAAGCAATACAGGTAAATACAGTCAATAAATGCATTGAACTGAATAAATAAATCACAAAACAACCCTTTTGGGATCTTATATTATGGTATAAAAGTAGTTTGATAATTAAGAGGGAGAAAATACTCAGGGTCTCCAGCTATTGAAAAGACAAATGTTTTAAAAATATCTTCATATGCAGAAGCTTTAGAGAGCTGTTAACCTCTATCAAGAATTTTATTATAAAAATGCCCTGACTTTTGTAGTTGTACATGATGTGGAGTTACACTCGTCATGTATTCAAATATGAACATAGAAAAGTTATGTCTGATGCATTCTACTGCTTTTCCTATTTCTATGTCCCCTTCCTTCCTTCATTCCCTTTTGTCTACTCCAGTGAACTTCTTGTCCCCCCACTCCCATTGTGTGTTAGCATCTGTGTATCAGAGAGAACAATTGGCCTTTGGGTTTTTTTTTTAATTGGCTTATTTCACTTAGCATAATAATCTCCAGTCCCATCCATGTATGCATAATATGTCAAAATACATTTTACTGTCATGTGTAACAAGAACAAATAAACAATTTTAAAAGAATAATGCATTTATTTTTTAAATGCCCCGATTTTAAAAGCATACATACCATCAGGCTTTTTCTTTCTGTTTACATTATAAAAGTGAACTAGATTTAAGATGATCTGAAAGATTACATTTTAAATTATGATCTGCATATTGTTTCCCTGTAGTTGTTGTTGGTTTATTAAAATCTACTTTTGTGATCTCTTGTGGAATGTCAACATTTTCTCACTTGGATCACCAATTACAAACTTCAGAGAATAGATATTTCATATTTTATGTGGTTCTCGTAGGTACACTATTTATTTGGTTTAGCTCATTAATTAACTTCTTAATTCAAGCCCAACTCTGTGGTCTAGCCTGCTCCTTTCTTTTCAACACTGAAGGGACTATGTGCTTTTGTTGACACATTCCACCACCACTTCTTCTCTCGTTATCTATCTAAAATACCACCATCATCCCATCTCAGTGAAAGAAAAATAAGGCCTGTTCTTTCTAGCTGCTCACCAAAGGTCTAAGGAAAAGTTCCGCGTTCTCAGTTACAAAAACACTGACCTGTTAATTGATCTTCTGCATTCAGCTTAAAGATCTTTGACCAAATTAATGGGTTTTATTCTTAGACTTTGTGAGACAGAAAAAGCAGCCTTATGTGTCACTCCAGTTTTTTAAAGTTTTTTTCAGACAAGCAAGGGATAAACACTGACTGCAAAAAAGAATTGGAAGATGCAAAATTCAGTTTTTCTTATTGTAAGCTAAATTCATTTTTTCTTATTGTAAGCTTCTTATTGTAATGATTTGCATATCATTTAAGAAACAGAATAAGGGAATGAGTTTAGTGACAGTGCAAAGTAAACAGAGTGGAGGATCCTGCAATTTCAGCTTCTAGATCAATGAAGAAGAGTGTCCACCAGGAAGCCTAGTGGAACCACCATCAATGATCTAGTCCTGAGCACATTTATTTGCCTGCAGCTCAGACCATGTGAGCACACACAGGTATGCACACATGTGTACATGCATGCACACAACACAGCCAGTAAGAGAACCAGCTATATTCATTCATTTTCACTCATTCATACAGGCAAGAAAATTTTAATGAGTGTCTAACAATGTGTAAGTTGCTATTCTAGGTGAGCCTACATTTGTGAGAGAAATAAACAGAACCTCTGTTGCACTATAGAATACTATAGTTTGTGTGCATATCTTACAAAATACAAGGGAAAATGGATTTTATAAGATTGGCTCATTTAATCACGAATAATTTTGGACTTCATACTAATGTCACTTCACATATAAGACACTAAGTCTTTCAGAAATTGTGCAACTTGCCTAATGTCATACAGTTAATAAGCAGTGGAGCTAGAAATGAACTCAGAAAATCTGACGCCAGTGTTTGCATGTATGACTTTGATGTGATACAGTGAAAAAAAAAAGTGTTTGCAGAAGATGTGGAACTCATTCTCCATTCCCTAGGGATATGAGAGGCACTGTTGGCTTTGACAGACATCATTGAAAGCTGATCAAGTGAACATCAATGGGACAGCATTTCCTAGCATGAAGATAACCAGGAAATTTTCTTACTGAAGGATGTATTTAGTAGAATACATTTTGTATGTTTAGGTTGCTTGTTATAAATAAGCTTGGAGTGACTACCTCTTGGGATATAGTTGGTTAAAGAAAAAAGTCATGCAGGATCTCAACTTAAATACATAATGAAGTATAAACCCTAGGAAGCCTAAATCAGTAGCTTTCATTTCTCTAAGTTGTACTCCACACATCCTTAGATCTCCTCTATTCTTCTGAAATCAAACATTTTTCAGGGCAGAAAGAATGACTATTTTTGAACTGATTTGATGACTTAGATCCCTTCCAGTGACCAATGTTTTGGTGCTGCCTCTGTGCTGTTTGCTTATGTTCGCCTCTAGTCATTAACAAATTTTTGTCTTGGTTAAGGTCTTGATTTGTGTGAGTGTATTTGACCATTCAGTACCTTGTATTTCTACATACAGCTTCCAGGCATTTGTCAGAAAGGCAGACTTTCTGACAAGGCAGACTACCTGACTATTTCAGGTAGCTTGTATGGCTACTTTGCTGCTTGTGAGTCAAAACACCAAGCTACCAACAGCTAGGATCTTGAGGATAAAATTCTATCAAAGCCGGGCGCAGTGGCGCATGCCTGTAATCCCAGCACTTTGGGAAGCTGAGACAGGAGAATCACGAGTTCAAAGTCAGCCCCAACTGGCAATAGGCAACTCAGTGAGACCTTGTCTCTAAATAAAAACACAAAATACAGCTGGGGATGTAGCTCAGTGGCCAAGTACCCTTGAGTTCAATCCCCGATACCAAAAACCAAAACAAAACAAAAAAACAAAAAAAAAAAACTCTATCAAAGTAAATGGTTATGCTTAAAAATAGTTAAAATGGTAAATTTTATATTGTGTATATTCTACCACCATCTCTTTCAAAAGCAGTTGGTTAGGGGCACAACTGATATATATCTTGAAGCTGAAAATCATGTTCATCTTGTGTAAGTATATATCAAACATTTTAATTTGCATAATGGTATGGTAGTTTGTAACTTTTTCATTTTCAAGAATTTCTTGATGCATGATTTATTTATATTACACCTATATAATTATGTATAATATTGATATGTAATATTGCAGTATAAGAATAAATGAATTTTGTAATACTCAATGCAGATAATGACAATTTAAATTCCTTCTATTATGAGGAATACCATTATGAACATCATTCTACCTGTATCTTTGTGCAGAAATGCAAATTGTTCTCTAAGGTGTATAATAAAGCAGTGGAGTTAATGAATATTAAAGAACCTCTGTTCTCAATTATATTGTGTATTGTCAAAGTAGTTTCCTAAATTGTTATGGGGAAAATCCACTTTAATAAGTAATGTGTGTAAGTTTTATCATAGCATCACATAATTCATGACTGGGCATCATAAGAGTTTTTAAACGTTTGGAATCTGAGAGGGCAAAAATATTTTGCTACATTCTGTTATTTTCCATCTTCTTACCTGTTAGAAAAGTGACTGCTTCTATTATTGTTACTGGTCATTAAAGCTTTATCTGTGTATTACCTGTTCATACATTTGCTAGCTTTTCTATGGAATTTGATACCTATTCCTCTTTGATTTGTATGTACATTACTGAATTCTGAATACCAACCTGTTTTATTATTGAATTTTATGTAAATATTTTTCCATCCATAACTTATTTTTAACTTTGTTCATGTTGCCTTCATTTTATAGACCCTTTAAATTTAGTGTAGTAAAATTAATAAGTTGCACCATGATTACTTCCATTTTTTAATGATATGTTAGGAAAAACTTGCATTATTCCAATGCAATAAAGATCAGATCCTATAAAATAACAGCAGTAACAGATTTTTATTACTGTTTTAATTTTTAACAATCTTAAAATTACAAGTATTTTTATTTATTTTTTTTATTTAGGCTTACAGGTTAACAGTGTAAATGATTCATTGTACATAGATAGAGGATAACATATCAATTCTCTAGTTGTAAGTTGTATAGAATCACAACATATATGTAGTCATACATAAAGTTAGGGCTATGATGTCCATCATATTCCACCACCTTTGCTGTCCCCATGCCCCCTCCCCCCTTATACCCCTGTGAACAGAGATCCACCATTGTTCCCATGTCCTTCCCCACATTATGGATCAGCATCCACTTATCAACGAGTACATTCGGCATTTGGTTTTCTGAGATTGGCTTACTTCACTTAGCATGATATTCTCCAACTCCATCCATTTACCTGCAAATGCCATAATTTTA